>BRDA01084781.1:0-10232 GCA_036984385.1 Crenuchus spilurus
AGAGATAGAGAGAGAGAAAGAGAGAGAGAGAGAGAGAGAGAGAGAGAGAAAGAGAGAAAGAGAGAGTGAAAGAGAGAACGAGAGAGAAAGAGAGAAAGAGAAAGAGAGAAAGAGAGAGAGATAGAGAGAAAGAGAGAGAGAGAGAGAGAGAGGGAGAGACAGAGAGAGAGAAAGAGAGAAAGAGAGAGTGAAAGAGAGAAAGAGAGAGAAAGAGAAAGAGAAAGAGAGAAAGAGAGAGAGATAGAGAGAAAGAGAGAGAGAGAGAAAGAGAGAGAGAAAGGGAGAGAGAGAGAGAGAGAGAGAGAAAGAGAGAGAGAGAGAGAGAGGGAGAATTAAAAAGAATGATGTTCAGCTGATAAAGAGTGGACAGAGTTTCTGTGCTGATGCTGTTTCTTGTCTCACTTTCGTTGATCTTCTCCCTGATCAGGTGGTGATATGGCCAGACATTCATCCATATGACCGTGAAACAAGCGTATAACATGACCTCCAGTCAAGTATCCTGTGGAGGAGAGAGAACAGAAGTTGACGGGGCTATAGATTGGTTAGTTTGTTGGTTGGTTGGTTGGTTGGTTGATTGATTGACTGATATCAATTGACTCCAGTGTGTTAATAGAGTCACACAGAAGTGGGCGGTGCTACAGGACAGATAATATAACATTTAATCTGCTAAAGTTTTGTTAAAAGTTATACAAACTTTAAATTAGCCAATTGAACCCAAATGGTGGTCAGTTATGAATGAAGACAGACACCCGCTGGACCTAAAAAAAGACTCAATAGACTGATTGATTGATTGATTGATTAATTGCAATTAGCCAATCAGAGTGCAGATCTGATTTAAGCACACAGAGAAAGGACTGATTTATTCTGTTTGAATGGATTGTTGATATTTAATAATGAAATATATTCAGTATATATCAAGTCCAAGTGAGGTCAAGACCAGACTCAAACACTACAACAGTGTTGTGTAATACAAAAAGGATCTGAATAACAACCGAGTCTCCATTATCACAGCTTGCTCTCTTTATTAGTTCAGCTGAATAAAGGAAAAATTCGGGAGAGTGTTCACCTTCTGCCAGCTCACAGCCTGAGCAAACAGGATTCATGTTCCACAATGTCTGCATGAATGAGGCGTCCACCATCAGGTCCCCACTGGCATAGGAGAGATGCTGCAAAGCAAAAACACTAAAGTTTACAAACCAAATTTGAGCAAGTCACATGAAGTCACATAGAAGAAAAAAGAGGTATCATACCAGGTATCTCTCAGATGACACACTGACCAGGATCAGGTCATCTCCTACTCTGACCTTCTCACCTTCTGACCTCTGCTTGGATGCAGGATGGATTGTCCACCAGCATGCTTCACCTGTCAGTAGTCACCAAAGTCGCAATAAAATGTTCAGATTCCAGACTTCATTCAATTTGCATTTAAATATTACAATAAATGTACAATACAGCCAAATTACAAAACTACAGCCCTACAACCATTCAATGGCAACTGCGGGAGAGTAAGCCTCCCTGCCGGAACTGTACATCAGCAACGGGAGGTTACCGCAGCCCACTGAATACTAAATAGGGGAGGAGGAGCTGCCGTACTGCACCACACCTGGGATTACGACTGTAGACTGCCAGGCTTGGGTTTACCAGCGGGCATCCTCCCAAGGCAACAAAAAATATCTCCTAAATCCCTGATACAGTAACAAAGATAGCAACATCCCTGACTGAAAAGGAGATTTAGAAGGATACAAATCGGGGGAGAGTTGGATCCCTACGGAAACTGCCTGCTGACAAGGAAACTAAAATGGTTGCATGGATGGAAAATGAATGAAAATGGCTCTCCACCAAACTTTAAGAAAGCCAGTAACCAACTAAGCATGATGATCCGATTACTGACTCTGACCAATAAGGGGACAGGCGCTCGCCCCAGTAACCAATCACTGTTCACTGTGCAAGTGTGGTCCCCTCTAAGGGTCCAGTTACCCCACTGCAGCAGCAGACCATTATATATTCTGATATGACTGTGTATGTATAAAAACAATGAAAAAATGAGTTTGTCCTCATAGAGAGATGAGTGCATACCTGTAGAGTCCTCCTGCAAGCCCACATCAAAGGCCAGCTTGTCTGTGAGTGAGCGTGATGTGGTCAGACAACTGAGGTACTGCAAATCATAAGTGACAGCATGAGAAGACATAACGTACCTTGCATGTATAGTTTAAATGACATATAGCCGTCTAACAGGACAGGAGCTGCTCCTCACCATGCTGGAGTGACTGTGTCTTAGCAGAATAGCATGGCCGTACAGCAGAGTCCGATGGCCCCCTCCCTGGGAGGACTGAAGATGAAAGCCCAGAACAGAGAAAGGACAGGATTTAGACTTACACTCATCAAACCTGTATGGTGGGGGTGTGCGGGGGGTGGCTGTACGTGAGCAGGTAGTTATGTGTATACACCAATCAGTCACTCATCATTATCTTATTAATAAACTATAAGGACAAAAGTATTGTTACACCTGTCCATTGGTTTTAAGCTTATCCTGCCATTGTTGGAGTAACTGTCTTTACTGCCCTTCTACTAGATTTTGGAGCGTTGTTGTGAGGATCTGATTACATTCAGTGATCTGCACAAATCCTCCCAGTTCCACAGCTCCCCAGCTCAATGCTGACACTCTAGCCCACGCCTGGCATTAGACGTGGTGCCAATAGCATTGCTGTGAGGATCTGACTGCATTCAGTGACACCAGCTTTAGTGAGATCAGGATGTTGCCCGAATTCATCCCAAAAGTACTGGATGGTGCGCCAGCATTCTAGAGAGCACAGTTCCACTGCTCTACAGCTCAATGCTGTGCCCTGTAACCCACACCTGGCATTAGACATGGTGCCAACAGGTTCATGTTTAGTCCTATTCTTTTTTTTTTATATATATATAATGTTTTCCCCTCCCAATGTGGTAGTAGCCAATTAACCCATCCCATATGCTAGGGGACTCTCCCCATCACTTTGCAATGTCCCTGACTCTAGGATGGTGAAGACATGCACACATCTCCTCCGATGCGTGTGATGAAGCCACCTCCTCTTTTTGCCACTACCGCTGATACTCCTTCACTGGGGAGCCAATGTGCTCGGAGGAAAGCGCAGGGTTCCCAGCTCCGAATGGACCAATCTGTAGACGCCTGAGCCAGCGGACATTGCAGTGTGAAAGTGATAGGGAGTGAGAGCGCCATCTACCCACCCAGAGAGAGCACTGCCCCGGCTGTTGATGGCAAACAGCATGACCGGGATTCTAACTCATGATCCTCTGGTCATAGTGTCAGCGTCTTAGCCCGCTGAGCCGAGGGGGCCCCTTGTGTTTAGTCCTATTTTATTGGCAGTACTTCTCTACAAGCTAAATGCGTTCATTAGAAGGGGTGTCCACAAACGTTTGGATGCTGTGGCCATCTCTGGAGCAGCAAGATTTCATGTCTGGGTTGCCATGTTAGTAAACTGGTTGTAATATCGTGGATGATAGGTGTATGTGTGTGTGTCTGTGTGTGTGTGTGTGTGGTACCAGCCACCCCCTCAAAAACCAAAACAGCAGCAAAGTGCGCTCTTCATCCTTCTTACATAAAGACAACAGTACAGATATATAAAGAGCACAACACGAGGAAAAGGTGAAAAAGTACAGAGTGAAGAGGAGCTGCACCAAAGATGACTCTGCATCTCTTCACCTCGGAGGGAGTCACGGGGAGTGCACACTGACCAAACACGTCACAACAGGTCACACCAAACCAGGAGAGGACACCAGCCTCACCCTGCGCTCAGCTTACCTTCACTCAACATCCAGTAAGGTTTAGAAATGAGAAGACATGATTATTGTTGTTATTATGGATTATTATCACCACCATTACCAGTAACCATCATCATAACCCATCATCACCGTCAGTAGCATGGCACGGGTGAGAGAGAGAATGCACAATGCGGAGGTTAATCCACCTGGATGATCGTCAACAGGTGGGTCAGTGTGTTACCCCATCATCTGTCTGTCTGTCCACATTAGCAGCTGAAGCAATGAGAGGGTGGCTCATTCCTAACTCCCTCAGCACCTCAGGTGTCAGATTCCATCCCCATTGACACCCCCCTCCCTCCTGCCGGGACTCTCCGCTGGGCTGCATGCCGTGCTATTCTCATCCGGCTGCAGCCCCTTGTTTCACAGAGACGGGAGAACCGGGACGTGCTCTTTTTCTCTCTCTCTCAGCTATTACTGCAGGTCATCTCTAAACCTCAACCTCAAAGACAGTCCTGTTATCAAGAACCGAAGGGGAACATGGAATGGTCATGAGCGGAGATACAGCGGAAAAGATGTAAAAGAATGGAAAGCATGTGCTGTGTTAACAGTTCAGTTTGTAAAATAAATATAGGCAACCAGCCAAGACATGGTGTCCTTTAGTTCTGCATATACTTCATATACACCAGATTAAAGTATTGGGACGCCTGCTCATTCATTGTGAGTCTCTACTGTCCAGGGAAGTGACATGAGTGCTAATGAGATCAGGAACTCATCCAACTCATCCCAAAAATACTGGATGGAACGCCAGCGTTCTAGAGAACACAGTTTCACTGTCCCGAAGCTCAAAGCTGTGCCCTCTAGCCCACACCTGGCACTAGGCATGGTGCCATCAGGTTTATGTTTAAGTCCTATTCTATTGCTTAAAAATCCACTGTGAGTGTACAGTACGAGATTTGCTCTCTCTGGGTGGGTAGACTGTGCTCTTCCCCATCACTCCCACTGTGATGCTGGCTGGCTCAGGTGTCTGTTAGCTGATGTATCAGAGCTGGGCATGTCCAGTGACGATGCATCAGTGGTAGTTCATAAAGAGGCGGTGGATGACTTCACATGCATCGGAGGAGGCCTGTGCTAGTCCTCACGCCCCCTAGTGTCGGGAGCATTGCAAGCAACTACGGGAGCTCTAGTAAATGAGTACATGAACTGGCCACCCAAAATTCAACACTGTAGTGTCGTCATCTGTTACAAAAACAAAGAAGGAAACTTTAGACACCAAACATGTCTCGGCTGGTTGCCTGGATTCGGGCTAAGGGGAGAAGCTAAAGAAGTGCTCACCAAAGTGCTCCTTTAAAAGATAATACTGACGATCCACGATGAGTGATTTAGTATTATTAATGATGATAAAATAACGATCTGGGTGAAATGATTAGAGTCAAAGAAGGGAAAGAAGATGGAGTGATGTTAGTGAAATGGTGACGGTGCTGCATGAAATGGCAGAGTGGGTGGCGAGCCCAAAGAAGACCCTGCTTTTCCTGGACGACCATCAAAAGAAACGCAGAGTTTCCTTTCGGAAGACTTGCCACCTTACATGGCTTGACACAATGAAGCCCTCGGACGATGGCTGGTAGACTAAGGTCAGAGGATGGTGGGGTGTCGTATGGCATTATGGCCACTGGACGCATCTTACAGATCTGGATGCTCTCTCTCTCTTTTTCTCTCTCTCGTTTACTCTAAACCTAGCTGCTCTTTGAAATGTCTTTTGGGAACGAAATAAGGTCCCAGCTATGCCAATAGCAGACAAAGTGAAGAACAGGTGGCACGGTGGGTCGAATGCGAGGATGACGGTTAACTGCAGCACCATTTCATTTCATCTGTACGAGACACTGAGTAGGAAGAGACAGGAGGGGACGAGAGGCTCTGAGATTATAAAGGGAGGGAAACAGATGAACACATGAGTACATGAGACATGTGCAAAAACATACCCATTGGTCCAAATTGACTGCCTATGGTTGGCAGGGAAAAGGGACGAGGGGTCAGAAAAGAGACAAAAGGCACAGGAGGTTATAGAAGCTGTGTGGCAGCTTTTCTAACAGATCACACCCACTCAAAAAACACCCCCCCACACACACACATTAAAGATAACTCGCTGGCCACTTCAATAGATCCACATACACTCACCATACAGGTGCAGTTTGTACTGACTGTAGTCCATCTGTTTCTCTGTACACCCTGTTCTACAGTGATCAGGACCCCCCACACAGCTGGTGGATCATTCTCAGTGACACTGATGTGGTGGTGGTGTGTTAGAGTGGATCAGACACAGTAGAGCTGCTGATGTTTTCATCACCCACCAGCCAACAACATCAGGACTAGAGGACCACCTGAGCTGCTGCCTCTGACTTTACATCTATAAAGTGGACCAACAAGAAGGCAGGTGTGTCTGAGCGGACAGTGTGTCTAACATCACTCAACACACACTAACACACCACCACCACGTCAGTGTCACTGAGAATAATTGACGAACAGAGAAACAGCTGGACTAATGTCTGTAAGTGCACCTGTATGCTCAGTGTAGCTCAAATGGACAATGAGTGGATATATAAGGTCTGTGTACCTAATGAATTGGCCAGAAAAATGCAGATATATGAAATGCAATAAGAGAGATTTACATCCACATATTTTCTAACTTTACACTCTTAAAAGTGAAGGTTTTGGGAGTCCTCTAAAGAACTAAAGCCGTTAATGGTTCACACTGAGAGACAGACAGACGATAACTTGCTCTGAATTCAGTAAAATCTCAAATTTAAAGGACCCACATCCTAATTTTCTCATTAAGGACCATTTGTAACATCTGGACAAAACCATCGAGACCCCTTTATTCCCCAAAAGCTGCATCCAAGCCTGTGCCTGACGCTCACCTCGGTCATCTCCACGGTGTTGGCCAGCATCTCCTGCAGGGCTCGAACCGAGAGCGACTGCACCAGCACGAAGGTGCAGATCGCCAGGTCAGGGGGCACATTCTGGACAGGCACAGAGAGACAGTCAGGTTTTAACACTTCAGGTCAGGTTAGCGAATCATTCCCAGGATTAAGAACAGTCACACTTCAAAAAATCGGCCGTCAGGAAGTTAACGGACAGATAGTCTTTACATGTAAAGTCACACGTTGAGCTTTTTTTGTTTTAATGTTTGGCTTATAGCTCATAAAACAGTATAAACACTGTGTGTCTCTCAGAGCTACAGCCGCCACATTCCTAATATCAACACTCCTGAACCAGAGACATCATCACAAGTGTCTTACCTGGACTCAGCAGAACCAGAACTGGACCTGAGTCATCATTTCATTAGTAAATCAGCTCCTAGAGTCTGAGACACACAGTCCAAGCTGTCTGAAGTCCAGTGTGCAGGTTCTGCAGTCTGTGATGGTTTGAGCTGCTGCTGTTGGTCCAAAGTCAACACCTACCAGCAGATTTTACAGCACTTCATGCTTCCATCTGCTCACAAGCTTTATGGAGATGCCCAGCAGCTGCCCACAGTGCCAACACTACTACTGACCATCATATGACTGTGACTGATTGACCAACTCATGAGCTATAAGCCAACATTAAAAATGTCACTTTACGTGTAATACAACAGTTTTATTACAATATTCTAATGTTTTAGATGCATTTTGAGAAGATAATAACTACATGAATGACTGTCCACTGTAGTAAGAGGTAAAGAGCACTGCCCAATTGCATTTTTCATCAAATTTGAATTATTTATTGCTCTTTTTTAGAAAATGTCTTCAAATATAGACATCTCTCCCACTTTTAATGGTAGTAGCTCATTAACAGGAACTACTAACTACTCCTCATTAATATGAATAATGCAATAAGATTAATATCTGAATATCCAAGTGAATAAGCTTAAGAGGTTGATTCTTTATACTCAGAGCACTCATGGCTGGGTTACAGAGCATGTGCATGCAGTACCTGGGCATTAGATGTGGTTTCAAGGAAGCACAGTCGGTTCCCGAAGCCCTCACAAGATAGACAGAGCTTGATCTGCTCCTTCAGGACAGTGGCTGTACATTGGAGCACTACGGTGTCATCCTGCGCCGAAAACAGACAGAGAAAGAGAGAAAACAGCCATTCAGAAGACCAGGAATGTCATATAACACAGCTGACGATGCCTCATGGTCATGGAGTCAAGTCTCTTACATACCTTCTCTTTCTGACCAACGTAAATATATTAATTAATACATTAATAGATATTGATTAGTGTTGTTCAAACACACACACACACACGCACACACACACCAGTGTATCAGTGGCAGGCCATTCAGGGGCCGTGTGGGGTGTAAATACACTAATAAACAGTCTTAGCTCCAACTCTCCACCTGACTCAGTGCATTCTCAGCTGTTCCCCCGTCAGTCATTATATAAGCACAGCCCCCCCTCCAGCCACCTCTTTTTCCCCCACTTGAAAGCACAAACCTCGTTTTGTCTTTGCATTCATTTTCTAAATCTGTTTTCTATTTTCTGTCCTTTATATTTGGTGCCACAAATACAGCGGTGCCTGGAAGTTTGTGAACCCTTTAAAATGTTCTATGTTTCTGTATAAATGTGACCTAAAACATCATCAGATGTTCACACAAGTCCTAAAAGTAGACAAAGAGAACCCAGTTAAACTAATGAGACACAAATATTAGACTTGCTCATTTATTTATTGAGGAAAATGATCCAATATGACATATTTGTGAGAGACAAAAGTATGTGAACCTCTAGGATTAGCAGTTAATCTGAAGGTGAAATTAGAGTCAGGTGTTTTACATCAATGTGATGATGATCAGGTGTGAGTGGCACCTGTTTTATTTAAAGAACAGAGATCTATCAAAGTCTGCTCTCAGAAAAAGAGCTGTTGATGCTCATCAGGCTGGAAAAGGTTACAAAAGCATCTCTAAAGAGTTCAAAAATTCAACACCATTGTTACCTCCTCAGGAGTGTCGACCAGCAAAGATCACTCCAAGAGCAAGGCGTGTAATAGACAGCGAGGTCACAAAGGACTCCAGGGTAACTTCTAAACAACTGAAGGCCTCTCTCACATTGGCTAATGTTAATGTTCATGAGTCACCATCAGGAGAACACTGAACCACAATGGTGTGCATGACAGGGTTGTAAGGAGAAAGTCACTGCTCTCCAAAAAGAACATTGCTGCTCGTCTGCAGTTTACTAAAGATCACGTGGACAAGCCAGAAGACTATCAGAAGAATGTTTTGTGGACGGATGCCTGTGATTAATGCAGTGCTGAGGGAGCAAATTTCATAAGCAATAGTGATGGTCAGCCTTGTACATACATGGATTTCTCGAGATTATTCAGATAATAAGCTGTAAGCCATACTGATCAACATTTTAAGTTGAAATATGTCACTTTAGCAGATGCAGTGTGATGAATGTAAAATATGAACTTTTTACCACATTATTCTCATTTCTTGATGTAACACTGGAAATGGACAAAAGTATTGGGACAGCTGCTTAGGCACGGTGCCATTTGGTTCATGTTTATCTGCTCCAGAGAGTCCGATTTTATTGGCAGCACTTCTCTACAGGGACTAGGCAAGCTGTGTGTGTGCATGTGTACATCTGTGTCAACTTAAAACAGCTGAATGCCTTCATTAGAAAGGTTGTCCACAAACATTTGGACATGTGGTGCAGATATAATGCAGCTCAGAGTACAAAGTCAACAAAATTACACTGGAGTAAAACTAAAAAAATGAGCTAAAAATAGCCATAAATCAACGATAATGATAATAACTCCCCTTAGTCACTCTCTCCACCACCCTGGACATCAGAGGCTTGGTGGAATGGCATGTTTATCTGCTGACGTAAAAAGCTGCTCCCATCCGTACTAATGATATCATCCCATGTGACACATGTGACTTCCTCAAATTCAGTTCCATTAAACCCGTCTGCACTTTAGCTGTGAGCTCTTCCTTTATAGGTGTCCCTTCATTTATCTCCTGCTAGCCCAAATCTGTCTCCCTGAGCTATTCCGCAGCCCCTGCACACAGGAAATGGGACATTGTGCCCTCTGTTCTTACCTACAGCGCTTACTCTTACTCCACAACTGCTCTAAAGCCCTGCATGGTAGAGCTGAGCGATATGGTATCATCATCATTATTGATTACATCACAGGACACCTTTCTGAGACGGTGTGTGTGTGTGTGTGTGTGTGTGTGTGTGTTATATTATGACCACTCCTGACTGCATAAGTGAGCACACTAGTCAGTTGTATCAGAGTGTACATCCATCATTATGGACAAAGGACGTGATGTGATGTGATGCTGATGATAATTGGGTACCGTATGAAACATCTCAAAAACCTCTAACATGGGATGTTTTGGAGCCACAACAGTGAGAATGGACTTCTCATGCATTCATTGTATCCCAATATCATAACAGTGGTGTTAACCATTGATACCAGAAGGGAACGATGA
>BRDA01084784.1:15765-37965 GCA_036984385.1 Crenuchus spilurus
TTGCCACCCTCCCCCCCAATTTGAAGGACATCTTTTATTAACAATATAAACAAGAACTGAAAACCAATGCAGAGAGGGAACAAACAAAAACTAAATAAGTATAAAAATATAGGGTCAATAATAATATTAATGAGAAGAAGAAGTAATTACAGACTGGGGTTAGGTGGAATGTGCGGGTGTGTGCAAAAGTATGTGTGTGTGTGCATGTTTGTGTGTGTGCATCTGTGCATGAGCGGTAATACTGTATGTGTGACCATATTGTTTTTAATGCTACTGTTAAATGTCATATGGTGATCTAGAATCACCCAGTAACTCCTCTTATTTCTGGACCAAAGACATCCTGAAATGAATGGAGGTGAATGAAGAAACAGTCCTCTCATGCATGAGCTGCTCGATTCTGGTGTAACACTTTGCTAAATGCTGGGGGAGATTCTTACTAGACCACAGCCAATAGGAGCCTCAGCTGTTTTTATCTTCTAGCTAATCGAGGCTCTCTGTAAAACCCACTAAAAGATCAGACTATGAAACAAGTCCTACAAGATTGAAATGTTTACTTGTTTAGTTTTGCACTTTACACCTCATCACTTTCATTTTTATACACTTTGCCTGTTATGCTGTAAATAATAAGTAAGTAATATTTATTTATACACAATTTATTTATCTACATAGTGAAATATACATACAGACATATTAAAACACAGCCAAACAGACAGTACAGTGTCTATATTGCATTTGTAGCAAGTTTCACTCTTAGCTAATTACTTGGTGTGTTTTTTGTTGTCCTTTCACATTGAGGAGTCAGTTCCTAGTCTATACAAAAGCATGCCAGTCTGTATATTTAGCAGCCTCAGCTTTTTTCTACTTTCTTTTCTGCATTTTTCCTCCTGAATCTGAAAATGGAATATCTTTATTAACATTTAACTGAAAACTGAACTGGCTTTTGAACGGCACTGTATGTATAAGCTCAATATTATACTTTATATTTTTTGTGTGTCATTGTTTTTAATTTAATGCTACAGTACTGAACACTGCTGATGTCATCAATCAATCAATACTTTAGTCATTTGACATTACATACAATAAAAACAGAACCTGTGATTTCTGTTACAGGAAAAGGAAAAATAAAGTGGTTTCTGGTCAGTGTGGATCAGGAGATCAACTTGTAAGTTTTTTACAGAATGCAATGTCATTAAAATACAGCATTTAATCCAAAATAAATTTGCTCAGACAGAAGAAAGTGTTTTTTTATGGAATATAATTTTAAAATAGTGTGTGATTGTTGAATAAAATTGTTTTCATGCATTATTGAAAAAATCTGATCACAGTGTTTTGAAACACACAACCTGCAAGTGAATGTTTCTTCTTTCTTATTTATGTCCTCAGACTATGGTGCTAACAAACTTTCATATTCATAGAGACACTCTAACTTCCTGTGTAAGTCTTTCAACAAAACCCACACACACCAACCCCCTTTACTCCCACCATCACACACTCTTACCCTGCCTTACACAACAACAATCCCACCTAAAGGTGCAGTGTTTTATATTACATAATTATTATAATTACATAATCATCACGTCTTTGTTTTTCTCACAGGAGTACACCGTCACACCAAGTCTGAACAAGGCTACCTAGAAGCTTCCAAAATGTCTTTCAGTGTCATGAAACAGCTATAAGTAGATGTTTTATTTTTCATCTGTCTGAAAGTATTTTGAGTGTATTATTTTTGTTCTGACCTTTCATTAAAACAAAAATGGTCAAAATAAAGAAATTAATCTGTGCATATTGTTTAACTGCATGCTGTGAATTGTTTGTCTTTTTGCTGTCAGTCTCTCAAATGAAGAGATCAGTTATTTACTGTAAAGAATTCAATAAAGTTGGAACAACTGGATGTTGGTTTCAGGTTCATTTTAAGATAGAGGTACTAAGCATATCCTCTTTCATTTTCACACACAGTAAACATGGACATGCAGGCAGTTTATAGGTTCAGTGATTTTCACTTCTAGTTTGAAGGTCCCAGCATTACAAAATGATTATTGCTTTATCTTGTCTTGCATTCCTGATTCAGTTGGGGTTAGGATTAGCAGATTAACTGGATTTCAGCAGAATGAGAGGACACTAAATCACTATACTTTGCACTGGTGTAGACTGATGAAACTAAAAATGTGGTCTACATAAGAGATTTATTCAGTAATTGCACTACATGTGGCAGCAATACTACTACTACTACTACTACTAATAATAATAATAATAATAATAATAATATTAATAATACTACTACTACTACTACTACTACTACTACTACTACTACTAATAATAATAATAATAATAATAATAATAATACTAATAACAATAATAATAATCTTTTTAGTACTGTCACTTTCATGCTCAGATAGCTACAGCAGATCTTATATAATCAAGAGGTTATGTAGGAAGAACTCGTTCACGAGCAGAAGCACATTCCTTTTAATAATCAGTAGTAAGTCATCATTCATTTATTAAACTCTTCAAAACTGATAAGAAATAAGGGATTATTAATTCTACATGTAACTGACAATTCTTCAGGCACATTTCTTCAATAGTTCTTTGGTGTTTTGAAAATGGGCATAAAAACTGATTTACACAACATGGTCACTCACACACCAACGTTCACACTCTGAGGGGTTGTGGCCTGTCTTTTCAGATGTTCTGCTTTCAGAAACTCACTTCCTACAACTTCTCTCTCTAGTGTATCTGCCGAAACCTCAGCAGCAGATCTACTATATCACAATGTAGAGCATGAGAAAGACACATTTATTCAATAGTACGAGAAATTATATTGTCATGGAGATTCTTCAGACTAGAGTTTTGCATCTGGGTCCGTGTATCCTCACGTTTCTTCTCATTTGTAGAGGTATTCATTTAATCTCGATTTACTTTGTTTTAGTCTGTGATGTAATTGATGCAGCTTCTGCTTGACTGTTTTGTGTGTTTCCACTACAACAGGGTTGGGTTTAGAACAACTGATACTGTATCTATTTAATATAATTTTAAAAATGAAATGTATAATTATTTTAAAAATGCATCTACTCAAAAATAATGAAGAACATGAACAAAAACTTCGTCACATTTTGTCAGCTTTGTGAATTTAGGAGAAAGCGTTTAGTTCAGTTTTATGTTGTTTTCATTCATTCCAGTCACTTTAACTTCTAATGTTGTCAATTTGATATAAAGTAAAGTAACTGATAAAATCTCTCCTGGTGTTATGCTCACATGTAAACCTCACTATCATTGTTAAACACTGTTTCCCTTTTATTTCCATGTTTTTAATGTAGATTTTTCCAGGTCAGAAGATTATAGTTCACGTATTCTTTGGCAGAAGAACAAAACAGTTTCAGAGGGAGAAACTGTTGTTTTGAACTGTAATGGAAGTCTGAAGGATGATATTAATTGGCTGAAGGAGAAGAACATTCTTTTTTCCTATGCTGCATATGATAATAAAACAATGTATAACTACACATCAAGCAGGATGTATGTTGACCCCACACACCCCTGGATACTACAGATATCAAATGTACAGCTTTCAGATGCAGGAAACTATTCATGTTACCCTTCAGCAATACAGTGGAAGTTGATCATTTCAGGTCATTTCACGCAATAGTTTTATTTATTTATTCCAAAGTTGTCACATCACTTGAAATGTTTTATAATATAATTTATTATTAATGTAGAAAACTTAATATATTTAGTATTTCTTTTTCTCTGATTGTGTTTCAGGCAAAGAAGTTAAACTCATAGACATTCCTCTCCTCATCTTCATCATTTCAGTTACAGGAGCTGTTCAAGTGTGCTTCATTATCTTCTGCACTTTGTGGGTTCGCAGGTAAGTGAGCAACACAACAGCTTTAGACAAAAAACAGGAATTAGAGTTTCTCACCTTTTTTTGGCAGCTTCACTGTAACACTGTACAGTGTAGTGACAGACTACATGTAACCTGGATTACACAGTGATTACAAACCAGTACATTGTAAGTAACATACACTCAAACACTGCTGGGTTGTTTGTTCTACCCAAATGCTGAGTTGAGCCTGCTGCATCATTTGTTGGGATATTTGCACAGAGCATTGTAGCTAATGGGTCCATTTTCAACATAAATCAAAAACATCTGAAGAAACTGATTAGAAATTTGAACAGAGATGGTTACACACCTTCATGCAGTGGCATATGTGAATAAGCTAACTCCAGTAAAATAAAGACACTTTACTATTTTCTATTAAACTTATCCAATACAAATACTTTATTTCAAGTCAAACTTTATTGTAAACTATATATTTTTAGCTTGTAATGTGGAACTAATAGAATTAACCAATGTTAGCTTAGTTTGTTTAGTTATAATTCTTGTTTCCACACAAAAAAGTAATATATAATGTAAAAAATAAAGCAAAGAAACAGAGTCAGTAACCTGAGAAAATAGTTATATTTTCTATGCATTTAGAAATAGAGTAGATCAAAAGTCATCCAGTTCTATCACACTTAAAAAACTATTTAAGTGATTATGTAAGTAATTACATTTTTGACATGTACTAGGTAATTACAACTATGTAATCTATCCACCCCTGCTACTCAACTTGTGCATCAAATGACATGTATTGTATGGAATTGTATAAATTATACATGAAAACTAAGTATATGTATGTGCTTTGTGTTACAGGAAATGCAAAACAAATGACCCTGCAACAGAGAATGAACCTGTGAGTCTTTTCTTCATACACAAAATATTAAAGTTATTATATTATCAGAGATCAAATCACCAGAGGCAGATATGTGTTTTAACAGATTTCTGTACCTTGTAAATATGATACTATTTTTGATACGCTTATTTTGGTAGCAGTACTGCTTACAGCTTGATTGTTCCCTTAAGTCAGTTTCAATTGCAGTTTTCAATAACTTTCTGCTCCTGATTACAAGGTTGGCTTTAGAGGGATTTTAGATATTCGAGGTGTAATTAAGGGCCATTATCTGAATCTGTATCTGTGTATAGTTCTATACATCTGTATCTTTGTCTTATGATTTAAACTGTTCTAGACACAACATAACTATTAAGTTTAAAATTAATATTTAATGTGTCATTTTCTGGTTACCTTGTGATTTACTAAGTAGGGGTCATAGAATGCTGATGTCTTTAGAAAGTATGTGACATTGATCATGGGGAATATTTGTCAGGGTGAAAATGCTCTGGAACAAATTATTTTACCTTGTATGGTGGGCTCATGAATAGTTTAATTAGCTCTGCACTGATTGGTTGATTTACAGCTAGGTTACTTGTGAAGCCAAAACAGCACCTGAGCCAGAACATTGGTGAGAAATTAAATTGCTCTGGGAGAGTGTACAGACAGCTGAGGAAAAACGGGAAGAAAAAAGTAGAGATTTGAGGAAGATAATTGATGATGATTTGCATGGAATGCATGAAAAGTTTTGTGAGATTGGAAGTTAGTGACAACAAAAGCTGATACGAAGCAAACAACTGCGCAAAAATTGGTAATGGTCGTAGCGCTGCTCTCGTTGACTGATTTACAGCACATGTTTACAGCATATACAGTGCAGTAAAATTTCACAAGCTGTATGTTGTATTTGCCTGGTTTGTTTAATAGGAATTGCATTTGAGGTTGACAGTATAGGTGCATCAAAAAAAGGTTTTTTTTAGTATTTAGGTAATTCAGTAATTGAATTCAAGGAAAACTCATTACATAGTCATTACATCTATTTCAGGTGTTTATTTCTTTTAATGTTGATGATTATGGCCTATAGCCAATGAAAACCCAAAAGTCAGTATCTCAAAAAATATTATATACGACCAATTCAAAAAAGGATTTTTAATATATAAGTGTTGGTTTCATATATTCAATGATGGTTTGGGGGAGCCATGTCATCTGCTAGTGTTGGTCCAAAGTCCAAACAACAAGTGCAAAGTTAGCACAGCCATCTACCAGGACATTTAAAGCACTTCATGTTTCCCTCTGACAAGCTTTATGGAGTTGTGAATTTAATTTTCCAACAGGACTTGGCACCTGCCCACACTGTCAAAGGTACCAACACCTGATTTAATAACCACAGTATCACTGTGCTTGATTGGTCAGCAGACTCACCTGACCTAAAGCCCACAGAGAATCTATGAGCTATTGTCAAAAGGAAGATGACCAGACCCGACAGTGCAGACGAGCTGAAGGCCAAAATCAAAGCAATCTGGGCTTCCATACCACCTCAACAGTGTTACAATCTGGTCACTTCCATGCCACAACGCAGTGATGCAGTAATTCATGCTAAAAGAGCCTCAACCAAGTACTGAGTGCATATACAGTACATACATTTCAGTATCAAAAATCTTTTTTATTGATCTTATATCATATTCAAAGTATTTGAGATACTGATTTTTGGCTTTTCATTGGCTGTAGACCATAATTATCAACATTAAAAAGAATAAACACCTGAAACAATTTTTGAATTGAATTACTGAAATAAATTAACTTTTTGATGATATTAAATTTTTTAGATGCACCTGTATGTCAGTTACATGTTCATATTCAACTATAACAAGTTAAATACAGTTTTCCATGATATGGCACCATTAACAAATAAAAAAGGCTTTTCTTTGTGTATTTGTCAGTGAGCTTGTTCTGTCAGTTTTGTTGAGGTCATGTGCAGATATTTCTGCTGTTTTCTGGCAGCTCATGAGTAGGTCAGTGCAACTTTCAGAGTCTGTGGAGATGTAACACTCAGAGATGCAGTTGCTGAATCCCACAGATATTCTATCTTGTGCACAGTGCTGCCTTGTGCTGTCTGGCTGCCACTTTCAATTAATGCAAAAAAAAAAGTCACAAAAAAAAAAAAGTCAAAAATGGAGATACAAGGTTTTGTTCTGATGGGATAAAATGACCCCATCGGGGGTAAAATTATTCCATCTTCTGGCTTGCATGTAACTTTACTACATAGAGCAAACATGCATTGGCTGCGTGAGGAGAGGTTTCTAGCACTTCACTCACCCACATAAAGAAGACAGTTTTCACATTGTTCCTGGCTACAGGGTCAGAAGCTTGTGGGTACCCAGATAGGCCTGTAACATCAACATGAGCTTCTCCAGTAGCCAAAAGATGGAGACCACAGGCCCAACATTACAGAAAAAGTCAGTTCTGGTGTACAGGAGACAATGGCAAGGAAAAATGCCCATGATGTTAAAAGGGGAAAACCCTGGGGAACCCAATCCCAGCTCAGGACTGGATAACACCAGAGAGAAAATACAGAATAGACTAGAAAATTAAATTTAAATAGTATTTAAATTATTTAAATGTACCTGTACTACTGAAATGATTTTTATGACAATTTTCTCAGTAATTTGTAATTATTATTATTTAATTATCTGTCTCCTGGTTCTTTATTATTTTAATTAAGTTTTCTTCTAGCTGTGGTTAATAAAATCCCCAACAGTTTTGACAGCGGTGATATAATACAGCTGTACTACTACCAGTAACTACTATTTTGACACCAGTAAAGATATTTATCCCAGAATTTATGTGTGAACAGAGCTTAAAACTAAATTAATAAATAATCTAGTAATTAATACTAGAGATAATAACCCTCAAAACAAAATGTAGTATTTAAATTCTACTAAATAAGAATCAAACAGGGTCAAGAGAAATTGTATTTAATTGAAATTGAAATTAAAATCAACTGAAATTTTATTAAAAGCATAGATACTCTCTCAGAATATTGCTCAAGTGAAAGTGGTTGTATGACATAAAAAAATATTTGGTATCATATAAACTTACCCAGCTCTATAAAAGTAAATGCCATTAATATATTCAGTTTATGTGATGTGTACTGTAATAAATCAGCACCTTAAACTAAAATAATTGATTATTTTGCAGTGATGAAAATTTAATTTTACGCTATAGACATTTTAAACAACTCATTTAAAATGATCTGGTCTTTGAATGTGTGTTTTGTACTTTGAAGGTCTACAGTAAATGAACATGTTAAAAATTATATAAATTATGTAAGTGACAGTAAAAGTATTACATTTGAAATTATTATCAATAAAGTATAAATCTTTCCAAATATGTCCAAATATTATTGTTTATTCAATACAATATTTAAGTACAGGATTCAGGCACAATTACCTTTGCTCATGGGAATAACTGCATAAGGAAATTGTGGGTTTCTGATAATGCTCTGAAAACACATTGATGGCCTCCACTCACCATCTTGTGGTTAGAAGTAGTTTCTACACAGTCTCAGTGAACATCTGCATCACCAGAAATTGTAGAAAATTGGGTAAATGCTGTATTATTTATTAACTAAATACATTCAAATGATGCTAAAAATATCTTGTGAGGTATAGTTTAAGATACTATGATAAATTCACAGGAATTTACCAATATGAGAATATATTTACCTAAAGGGTCATAAATGATGCCAATGTTGCAAGCTCATTACCTGTTGGTTTTATGTATTCAAGGTACAAAGTTAAATGTCTTAACCATTATATCAGCAATATGGTTAAAGGATAATGAATAATGGTTAATTTTCCAGGTCTGGGAAAGGTCTCTTTTCAGAGTGAGAAGTCTATAGTCTTTGAGTATGTATGTGCACCTCAGGAATAATTTACATTCCTATTACTACACATAACATAACATTAAAACATAAATGCATGGGAACTTTTTTTGCCATTCAATGTACAAACAATGTAAATGTACATTTAATACCAAGGTACAAAATGGTATTTAAGATTTAATTGTGTCTTAAAAGGCAACATATGGAAAAATCACTTTTTCCATGTTTTTACACCTACCGGTATATTTGAGTACCTGGAGTGCAAACCAGCCCACAAATTGTGGAAAATTAAAACTCAGTCAGCTTTTTGTTGGGATGTTTGGTCTGAATACATGTCCTCACTGGTGTGACACCAATCATAAGTTGGAACTGAGTTTGGACATTTTATATTTACACATAGCTGCATAAAGATAACCATACAAAATACAGCAACAGAAAACATGAGTGGATTATGATTATTTTTATGGCAACATTAAACTAATGTTTAACTTTAGCCTTCAAGTGATTTGTCAGTTTTGGTGAGAGAAAGTGTATTTTATCATTTATTTGTGCTGCTGTGGTCTTTGCATTGGCCATATTATTGTTGTTCTGGTTTGACTGTGTTACAGTGATTATGTTTTCATAGACTGGATCTGTAACTTTAAAAACTGGTGAGAGTTTAGATGTGGAATTGTTTGTGAAGCTGAAGTTAACTTCTTATTCATCAGTGTTGTATTACCACTTTCTACTCCACCTGAAATGATGCAGTAATAATGTGTGTGTGTCTGACTAACTGCTACACCATTTAAGGTGGAAGAAACAAATTTGAATAAGACGCTGATGTATAAAAAGCTATCTTGTGCGTTGTTGGCTGGTATTACAATCGAAAGGACAAATAATCTTTGATCAGTACGGATTACTAGTGTTTGTGTGTGACTTGAGTTGGTACTACATTGTTTTAAGTCGGTTAATAGCTGAGAGAGAGAGAGAGAGAGAGAGAGAGAGAGAGAGAGAGAGAAGAGTGGGTGGTCAAGAGAAATCCAGTTAGTGAATGAAGGCACAGAGAGTAACATTAGTGAGAACAAAACAGTAAATTAGAGAAAAAGACTTGTGAATTATATGTTGAGATTGTTTGGTGGGCTCGCTCTCGTGTGTCTCTGCTGCCTGTGTGTGTGTGTGTGTGTGTGTGTGTGTGTGTGTGTGTGTGTGTGTGTGTGTGTGTGTGTGTGTGAGAGAGAGAGAGTGAGAGAGAGAGAGAGAGAGCTCTGCCCGGGGTGAGCAGTGCCACATGTACATAAAATCTGCCTCCTTAAATCCTGTCATTTTTCAGTATGATCTGAAAATGCATCCAACAGGCTTATTTTGACCAAAAAAAAATGACCAAAACGTGTCACAGACATTTAATTTAGACCGTCACACAAAATGTTAAATAAAAGTTAAATTGGGTATAATATTTCCCCTTTAGGTTCACTATGTTCATTTTTTTTTTGTTTTTTTTTTGAAAAAGTGTTTTTAACCGAACTTTTAAAAATGTAAAAGTTTTTATGTATGCACAATATGTATATATACACAAAAATATACACAATATATACACAAATATGCACAACCTGATATTTAATTGAAGCCAACATATGAGTTAAAAGCTGAAGTTGAGAAATTGTATATACATATGTACCCATTTTGAATTTGATAAATGGACCATCAACTGCTGCAACATTTTGAAAATTAATTAATTAATTGGGAATCATTTGTCAACATTATTAGGTCAGAACAGAGCATTTCAGAGAGGTTGTGTAAGGAATCAGAGGCAGGAGATATAGTGAGATCCATATGCAGGGGTTTTATCACAACTGAAGCTTATGACAACACAGGCGGGCAGCATTACATAATATGTTTAATGCTATAATGCAGGTGTGTTAGAGCAGATAGTAGTTAGGATGGATGAGGGCCCCCTCTGGCGGTCTGCTGGTGTAGTACAGATATCTGGAGAAACTCAAACCATGTATTGTATGTTTAGTGACTTACTAACTTAAGGTACTGAAGACATATCTTTCATGGTACCACAACAGAGATAAGAACGGTACTGCCCCAGTGTTGGATCTGTTTTTTTCTGAAAGTGTACTATTTATATTTACATTGGCAGCTTGTACAAGAAACATTATCTAATGAAATGACACTTAATATCAAAATCTTACCTATCATTGTTGTTTTAAGTTGCACACTGAAGTGTGTAAAGGTCTACATGATGCTCTTAGGTAGAGTGTAGGCTTACATAACAGATCTGACTGATCCCTCACATCTGAGCTGATGCTTCTCTGAACAATCACTGTACTGTTTTGTTTGCAGGATTCTGTAATTTGTTAAATCCATGTAACTCATAACTTTGTCATGTATTGGTTTTTCAATAGCGAAGAGGAGGAAGAGGAACAGAACAGATTCAGAACAGTCAGTATTTCGAGAGATTTAATTCACTGTATGGACAAATAAGATGAAGAATTCTCATCTTAGGACTCTTGGTAAGCACTTTAATATGGTCATGTACTGGTCAATCTTTAATAATTTGGGTGTACATTAACTTTAGGAGGAACAACTGTTATTTTTGAGAACAGACACAAGTAACAACTCAAAAAAAATTTTGTTATGAAGCTCTGTAAACATAAAATGTTACCATATTTGCATCACAAGGAAATTTTAGTCAAGTATCGGTTTTGTCTCTTTTATGTGCCTGGTTTTACTAATCCTTTTCTTTTCTCCACTGTTGGGGGTCATTAAAACTCCTATTTCAGATATCTCCCAGCCTTTTCATGGATTGCTGCCATCCTTGTCCTTCTCTAATGACACAGCTTGCTCAAATAACCAAAAATGAGAGTATATGAGTACATAAACAGGCATAGATGGTGCATTGGGTTTGGTCATGAATGTCAACAGCACTGTCATCTTTATACACAGTCATCTTCAACACCACACTGCTGCACTGTGCTCTGTACAGCAACTGTTCACAAGATTACATACTCTCCAAAATGATCCACAGTACACAGTAGTCTGGGCACAATTGTATGAGGAGAACATAGAAAGTTTGTGGGAAATGTACAGATCATGAATGCCCAGTGCTGATCCTGGAGATCTACTACCCTGAAGAGTTCAGATAACCACACTTGAGTCTGATATCCAGATGATCTTGAAAGTCTTCACTCAGATGCAGATCTCCAGAACCAGGGCTGGGAAACCCTGTAAGATTATGGTCATATGTGAGGGATAAATTATATAATATAATTACACAAATTGGGGCAGCACGATGGCTTAGTGGTTAGCACGTTCGCCTCTCAGCGCTGAGGTCTTGGGTTCGAGTCCACATCTAAGCGGAGTTTCCATGTTCTCTGCGTGGGTTTCCTCCGGGGTCTCCGGTTTCCTCCCACAGTCCAAAAACATGGAGGTCAGGTGAATTGGCTACTCTAAAAATTTCCATGTGTGTGTTCACCCAGCGATGGACTGGTGCCCTGGGCTTGGTTGACTAATGTAATGTTGACTAACCGTGACCCTGATAAGGATTAAGCGGGTGTGATAATGAATGAATTACCCAAATTGTAATTATATTTACAAAAAATGTGAATTGTTATCCACACTGGAATCACACCTTTGTCTGTGAGCCTTCTTTGAGGCATTGTATGCTTTGATTATTTTATGTTTTCTTGTGGTTTATGAAGGTTCAAAGTGATTCACTCACTGATTAGATGTGACACTATTGCATGTAATGAATGTGGCTTGCATTTCATATGTACATGTAAGCAAACTGATAAATTGCTAAAAAGAAAGACATCAGTTTAGGAACTGTGATAATCTTAAACACTCAGATTTAGCTGTAGCCCTAGACATAGTTATAATTTAATTTATAACTTGAATGTATTTGCTTTAATATCAGATTTTTATGTTTTAATGTTATTTTTTTTTATCTTGATTGTGTGTATGTGTGGTTTGTCTCTTTCAAATAAAGCACTGTGAGAAAAATATTTTGCATATCAGAAGTGGAAATGATGTGTTTAAGTATTATGTACTATGACCACTGGTGCATTTGGGGGGCAGGGTGGGCCTTTTGCACCTATTGTCAAAGAAACTTTGGCAGAGTGGCCTCCAGAATGGCAGAAAGTGCCGTTAGATGCCCTTCACATGAGAAAAATATTGAGAGGCATTTTTGCGGTAAATTATAATGAAGAAAATTCAAGACCATGGGCGCTCTGCACACATGGACCACGCACTGTGTGTGGGGTATCCAAGGGGACACCACTTAAGTGTCCCCTCTTTAGGTCTTAGGGCACCCCAATGTGTAGCACCGGCACTGACTGTTACCAGGGGTGGTCCTAGCTTGTTTGGTGCCCTGGCTGAACAACAACAAATTCAGTTATCATGACCACGCCCCTCCATGTTCTGATTGGTCATCTCACAGAACCAGTTGTATTCAATGCTGCCCTCAGAAGATATTTCAATAAATAAAACTGAGCGAGCTTGAGAGAGATTTGTATACAGTATTGAGTTTATGTGCGTGCAAAAAATCAGACTCAGCACGCTCAGAATTGTAGCACAAATATAACGCCAAACAAGTGCACCTCACAGAACCTCTCATGGATGGGGCTGGCCATCCTCATGCCTCCGTCACACCAGATACTGGAAGCAAAGGTTCACATACTTTTGCCACTCACAAATATGTCATATTGGATCATTTTCTTCATTAAATAAATGACCAGGTGTAATATTTTTGTCTCATTTGTTTAACTAGGTTCTCTTTATCTACTTTTTAGGTCAATCTGATGATGTTTTAGGTCATATTTATACAGAAATATAGACAATTCTAAAGGGTTCACACACTTTCAAGCAGCACTGTAAATGTAGAATTAGATCATTTTATTCTTTAAATAAGAATATAAATAACATAATTATAATTATAAAACATCATTCATACTAAATATTTTAAGAGTGTAAGACAAATAGGAATTATAAATAAGCTGACTAGCCTGAAGTAAGATCACATTTGTGATGTTATCTACACTGATACAATAGTATGGTGTGGTTATGTGCTATAAAAATGTCCATAATGTTTAATATTATTACAAGTCTTTAGCATTGGCTAACACTAACCGTGAAGTGGACATTGTGAATAACCAATATCCACGTCAGCAGTCGTTGGTTAGGGATCTGGTCTTGTGACCAGAAAGTTGCTGGTTTGATCCCTGAGTAGGTCATGACTGATGTGCTCTTAAGCTACAACTGTAAGTCGCTCTGGGTAAGAGTGTCTGCTAAATATAATAAGAGAGCTCTCTTCAGCTCCAAACAGGAAGTAGTTGCCTCTGTTCATTTAACTAGGGTCGTGTCCTTTTTATTTTTTTGATTTCCAGAAGAAATTACTGTGCACACACAGTCAGTGCTTCATTAATCATCAGTATCTCTTTTTATATCACAAGCACTAGGAATCTATTTGCAGTCTTTCAAATTTTGACCCTGCAAGATTAGATCAGTCTTTGCAAAATCATAGTCTGTTATTTTTTTGGACTAAAATTTCTTTTTAAAAAATTGTCTTTAGATCCAAAAGTGCCAGACCATTTTTTAAAAAGTTAATCTGCATTAACTGGTGGTGTGCAAAATTACTTCACCGAGTACAATGAAACATGACAATGATCCTTGTGGTAATGTGTGTAATAAAATATTTGTTTTAAATTTTGACATTTTTCATTGCAGACTGCTAGACAAGTGTAAATTGACACAGAATAATCTGTAAATAACAATACATCCCAACCTGTGATACCACCCTCACAAGCATGTCAAGGTTGACCTCCAAGAGTGTATGACTACAGGACATTTTATTTAAAGTTTAATTTAAAAATGTGACCTAATATACATGCTATATAACAGTTTAACATGAGAAAATGAAAATAGCATGAAGTTCATTATTGTTCATAATTTAATTCAAAAAGGTAAACTGTCACATATGAAGTTATATTTCAAGTCTGTTTTGTTTATCTGTTAATCAGTAATCAGTTTGACTTATAGCTAATGAAAATCAGTAATCCAGTATCTAGAATTTCAAACCGGATTCCAAAAAAGTTGGGACACTAAACAAATTATGAATAAAAACTGAATGCAATGATGTGGAGGTGCCAACATCTAATATTTTATTCATATAGAACACAAATCACAGATCAAAAGTTTAAACTGAGAGAATGTATCATTTTAAGGAAAAAATATGTTGTTTCAAAATTTCATGGAGTCAACAAATCCCAAAAAAAGTTGGGACAAGGCCATTTTTACCACTGTGTGGCATCCCCCCTTCTTCTTACAACACTCAACAAATGTCTGGGGACATAAGAGACCAGTTTCTCAAGTTTAGAAATAGGAATGCTCTCCCATTCATGTCTAATACAGGCATCTAACTATTCAGTTGTCTTGGGCCTTCTTTGTCGCTCTGTTCTCTATAGGTGAAAGATCTGGACTGCAGGCTGGACATTTCAGTACCCGGATCCTTCTCCTACGTAGTCATGATGTTGTGATTGCTGCAGAATGTGGTCTGGCATTATCTTGTTGAAAAATGCAGGGTCTTCCCTGAAAGAGATGATGTCTAGACGGGAGCATATGTTGTTCTAGAACCTGAACATAGTTTCTCTACATTAATGATGCCTTTCCAGACATGCAAGCTGCCCATGCCACAAGCACTCATGCAACCATACCATACCATCAGTGATGCAGGCTTCTGAACGGAGCGTTGATAACAACTTGGGTTATCCTTGTCCTCTCTGGTCCGGATGACATGGTGTCCCAGTGTTCCATAAAGAACTTCAAATCGTGACTTATCTGACCACAGAACAGTATTTCATTTTGCCACACTCCATTTTAAAAGACCCCTGGCCCAGTGCAAACGTCTGAGCTTGTGGAGCTTGCTAAGAAATGGCTTCCTCTTTGCACTGTAGAGTTTCAGCTGGCAACGGCGGATGGCACGGTGGATTGTGTTCACCGACAATGCTTTCTGGAAGTATTCCTGAGCCCATTCTGTTATTTCTTTGACAGTGGCATTCCTGTTTGAGGTGCAGTGACGTTTAAGGGCCCGGAGATCACGAGCATCCAGTAGAGCTTTACGGCCTTGACCCTGATGCACAGTGATTGTTCCAGATTCTCTGAATCTTTTGATGATGTTATGCACAGTTGATGATGATAACTTAAAAGTCTTTGCTATTTTATGCTGCTATTTTAATACCATTCTGGTATTGCTGCACTATCTTTATGCGCAACAATGGTGGAATTGGTGATCCCCTTACCATCTTGGCTTCGGAGAGACACTGACACTCTGAGAAGCACTTTTTATACCCAATCATGTTGTCAATTGACCTAATTAGTGTTAATTGGTCTTCCAGCTGTTCGTTATATGCTCAATTTCCTTTTTCCAGCCACTTATTGCTACTTGTCCCAAATTCTTTTGGGATTTGTTTACACTGTGAAATTTTGAATCAACATATTTCTGCTTTAAAATTTTACATTTACTCAGATTAAACTTTTGATCTGTCATCTATGTTCTATTACGAATATAATATTGACATTTGCCATCTCCACATCATTGCATTCAGTTTTTATTCACAATTTGTTTAGTGTCCCAACTTTTTTTGAATCCGGTTTGTATTTATTTAGATAATATTTCATTTAGAGTTTGAGTAAACTACTATTAAAACAGTATCAACATTAAAACTAATAATACTAGTAATATATACTATATATATATATATATATATATATATATATATATATATATAAATAACTTTACATGTAATGAATATAAAATATTGGTATGAGTGGATAAGAACTGCTGATGTTTCTTAACACCTCAGTGTCACTGCTGGAGAAAAAATATTGCACCAACCAAAGCTATCAATCCAACAGCGTCCTGTGACCACCAAATAAGTACTAGACCAGGGGTGTCAAACTTAAATCATGGAGAGCCTGAGCACAGCACAAGACAGTTTGGCAATGTCTCTGCTCTAAACCTGGTAAATACACTGCCTGGCCAAAATAAGTCACACTAATATTTCATTGGACTGCCTTTAGCTTTGACTACAGTACACATGTCCTGTGGCATTTTTTCCACAAACTTCTGCAATGTCACAACATTTATTTCTGTCCAGTGTTCACCAAGATCTTATATTGATGATGGGACATTTAGACTACTCCAGCACATTCCAAAGATTCTCAATGAGGGTCAGGTCTGGACTCTATGGTGGCCAATCCATGTGTGAAAATGCTTTCTCATGCTCGCTGAACAAATCTTTCACAATTTGAGCCTGATGAATCCTGGTATTGCTATCTTATAATATGCCCATACCATCAGGGGAAAAAATCCATTGATGAATAATCTGGTCATTCAGTATATTCCTCAGTATATGACCTCATTATTTGGGCACATAACGTTGCTGAAACTTGACATGACCAACTGCAGCAACCACAGATCATAGAACTGCCTCCACAGGCTTGTACAGTAGGCACTAGGCATAATGGGTGCATCAATGCAGCCACCTCTTTTCTACCCTGATGCAACCATCACTCTGGAACAGAGTAAATCTGGACTCATCAGACCACATGACCACTTCTTATATTCCTCCAGAATCCAATCTTTATACTATATACTATATACAAATTTAAGCTGTTTTTGATTGTTAGCCTCACTAATGAGTGGTTTTCTTAAGGCTGCACAGCTGTTTATTCCCAATATCTTGAGCTCCCTTCACATTCTTCATGTAGAAATGCTTTTACCTTCACTATTAAACATATCCCTGACTTCTGCTGTTGCTTTTCTACAGTTTGATTTCAAAAAACATTTAAGTGATCGCCGATCACGATTATTTAAGATTTTTTTTTTTTTACCACATTCCTTCCTTGAAGATGATGTTTCCCCCACTGTCCTTCCACTTTTTAATAATGCGTTGGACCTGATTTTATTAGTTTCAGCATCTCCTTAGATGTATTCTGTGCTTGATGCCAATAACTTGACCCTTCTGAAACAGATGACCACGACCAAAGGATGTCTTTTGACATGGCTGTTTAACAAATGTTGTTGCCAGCTGAAACATAATCACTCATGCAGTAATTATCCAATGGGAGGTTCTTACCTATTTTGCTTAGTTAAATTCAGGTGATGACCTTTTTTGGCCAGTGTTCCTACTGAGAATCAGGTGTGTTTGATCAGTAAAATCACCAAAAATGTGCAGAAATCTGACCCTCCAGAACTGGGGTTTGACACCTCTGGACAAGAGAATGACCAACACAAACTGTTCAGCAACAGATGAGCTACTGTCTCTGACTTTACATCTACAAGGTGGACCAACAAGGCAGGTGTGTGTAATACTGAGTGAACAACAATGAGCTAACACAGTGTTTAATATCTCAAACAGTTCTGCTGTCTTATTCACTTGTGAGGTCAAAGGAATCAGTAATAAACACACTAACTGAGATATGTTCTTCTGTCCATCCTTACTTTAATGTGACATCACTTGTTATGATATCCCAGTTATTCTGTTTTTATATAATACAGACCAAGCATTAACAGAACTGTAAAATGTGCAATCAAATAAAAAACACTACAGACAGCCACAGTTTAAGGCAATGATTTTACTGTTAACATGTTTAGGACTATACAGGAATAGACATACATACTTTTTTAACCTCATACAGTGGGGAAAATAAGTATTTGATACACTGCTGATTTTGCTAGTTTTCCCACCTACAAAGACTGTAATTTTTAATTTAATTTTTAATTTTTTAACACTTCAACTGTGAGACAGAATCTAAAAAAATCCAGAAAAAAAGACATGTTAGTTTTTCTTTAAGAAGCCCTCCTATTCTGTACTCATTATCTGTATTAATTGAACCGGTTTGAACTCGTTTCAAACGAGGAAGTTTATTGGTGGTTGGCAGTCAGGTCTTTGCATGTTTGTATGCAATGTAAAGTGTTACTTCCTTGGGCGCAGTCGTATGTGATCTCAAGTCTTTCAGTAATCATAGAAAAGTCAGTGTTGGTTGCCTTACCAGTCATAAACCTCACCAGTCACTGATGAATTGACATTATTTTATCAATAGATTAAGCAACAAAAACGGAAGCTGTTTTGGGAGCCATGAGATCAGGCTCTTTTCAGTGAACAGAGCCACTCATACCAACACAACACACACTAACACACCACAACCACGTCCTGTAACAACCATGCTGTAGCTGCACAATAAGGTGAGCATGTCTGTGGTTCATGGTCTGCAAGAACATAAGCAGGAAATAGGTCAGCTCAAAAAAACCATTGTGTTTCCTTGCTTAGACACATCCTGTAATGCAAAGATGAGGGCCGTTTTTTGTTAACCCCTTAAATTCTTAAATGCATTAAAGCATTAGGTTGGGAATACTTGAGTCAGAAATAAAATATTACATATTTATCCACTTATCACAGATGTGCCTGATTAGTCATTAGAGCCCATATTTATCTGCTTTAGTTTTAAAAAGCCTTTAGCCAGAGATGGGGACTTGTCCGGACTTATGGACTCGAGTCGCACTTAAGTCCCTACAGTTACAGACTTGACTCGGACTCGGACCTTAAAGACTCGAGACTTGACTTGGACTCGTGGTATGAGACTCGCGAATAATGCAAGTGTTTTCACTGCCCAACTCACGATGCTCACTCCTTCAATACACATCCATGCTCCGCCTGAGAACGGGAGGGGCCAGGCGCCGTCCAATGTTAAAAACACGTAATCTAACAGAACTTAAGCATGGCGAGCGCGTTGCAGCAGGCAGCTCCACTGCCGTTCGGTATAAGCTTTGCTTACAAAAAATTTATCCAACGCCACGACACAACACTGGCAAAATGCAAAGTGTGTGGAGTCCAAATTACGGACGCGAAGACAACGATCGCGCTCCAAGAGCCGGCTCTTTGAAGTGAACGACGGGGAGCGGGGAGGGGTGTGGTTACAGACACACGTAGTGACGCACAGTTAGCACAGAACAGGAGGGAGAGTCTCCCACGAGAGAACTTTAGACAGACTACACGCTGGACAGGTGAGGAAAATGAGTGACAGGAAACGAAGCATAGTTTGGACGCATTTTAACGTGATAGACAGTTCAAAGGCAGAGCATATACTTTGCAAAGTGAAAATTTCATATCGTGTAGTTGCAAATTTACAAATAATATACACATTTAGAGATTGGACCTGTTTGTTTACTTGAGATGGGCCTTTGTTTTTGTATTTCATAATTAATTTTTGTATAAATAAAGCCTTATAAATAATACATATTTGATACAATGTATGTTTTTACACTAGTGATTCATTTTACAAACAATTTAATAACATAATAAAATATAATTAAATTAAAAATAGTAATAATATAAAAAATAATATAATAAAAAAATACATTTATTTAATCAACCAAATCTAAGGAGCCACTTCAGAGCTGAAAGAAACGGCTTTTCTTAATGAGCCGAGCCAAAACAACCGGTTCCCTAGAAAGAGCCGGAATTCCCATCACTAAGTCCTCTAACTTTATCAGACAAGCTAAGCTTAATGCTAAAACACTAGCAAGTTTAGTTTATCTTAAGTGTAACACACTGCTCATTTAGAGGCATGTTCTAAGTTTACACTGAACCCAAGGAGTCCCTTAATATGTTCACAGTATTATACAATGTTACGGGGATAGTTAAGTTTTAACATTATTGCACTTTCTGAGTTTGTCATTTTAAGCTATGTTCATTTTTGCACACTACAGTACACTACACTACTTGTTGGATTTGTCAATTCTTTATAAGACTACAAGTGCAAAATACAGATAACAATACTCTAAATGTTTGATTGTTATTTCAACCTTAACCTTAATGATCTGTATTTTTAAAACAGTATTATGTTTTAATATTTGATTAAAACATAGTATAGAATGTAATCTAGTATAGTTCGAATACCTTTGCTCAAACTGCCAGTTAAGTAATACCTGCAACAAGACTTGGACTTGGACTTGGACTTGAGGTCAAGAGACTCGAGACTTGACTTGGATTTTTGGTCAAAGACTTGGACTTGCAAAAAAAGACTTGCGCACATCTCTGCTTTTAGCAAACCTCACTGTTATCACTTCAGACAGCAGCAGGGCTGGTAGAAGACTAGTCTTGGATTAGATTCCTCATGATGGTCATCATCACAAAAGATTCTATTACTTGTTTTGCAAATTTTCATAGTTTGTAAAGCTCACAGTAATTCCAGTTTCCTAAAATATATTGACTACTCTACGAGATATCAATTGAACTATGGATGAGGTTTGAGTGGGTTGGGAGATTTTTTTGGTGATGTATTATATATAGGAATGACTAGGCTATATAGGTGGCAATTGATTTGTAGTATTTCTTAGCCATGGTAGCATTCCAGCTCCAGTTCTAAGAAAATTTACAAGCACATGAATAGATGTAGTTTATTAAATAGCTCAAGTCAGTCAAGACAAAATCAAGTGAAATGACCTTTACTGATGACCTTACCACTGTACTTTGAGAAAACTTGGTCTGATAACAGATTTAAGTTGAATTATTAAAAACTTTATTTATGCACCAAACAACAATACTACTATTACTACTACTACTACTACTACTACTACTACTAACAACAATAGTAGTAATAATAATAATAATAATAATAATTGTTGTTATTTTATTATTATTATTATTATTATTATTATTATCATTATGCAATTTATTTATAAATTATACAACTGCAATAAAATTATATAAAATCTTTTATTAATTAATGAATTATTTCACTTTCTGGTACTTCCTATCTTTTTTCACATCCTCTTACAGACACTCTTGTCACACTGTGTGTACATGAATGTGTCAGTGATAATTATGGGGGACCTCCAGATCAGTCTGCTGCTACTTGTCATGGTTCTTCTTTGTGCAGGTACTGTTCTGAAATTAATATAAATGATTTATCATGTCTGTGGTACTTTTATATTTGGCTAAATAACATTTCATGTTTTATCATTTATCAGTAATCCTAACACGCAGCAAGTATGATAGCTGTGTTTGTATTGTTATTGCCTTTGGTTACAATGTGTGTGTACAGCAAACTTTTATTAAAGCTTATTACAGAAGAAACAAAAGTTCAGTACATAGTATATTGATCATTACTTCATTGAATTAAATGTTGTGGTTATATATATATATATATATATATATATATATATATATATATATATATAAATATAATGTGTGTGTGTGTGCGTGTTTAACATCTTCTTTGTGTACTTACATATATTTAAAAGTTCATTGTTGGTCAGGTAATCTGTCATTTTTTATAGTCACAAAAATGTAAACCTTTTGTTTTTATGTTGATCACTTTGACTTCTGTCTCATGAAAATCAGAAATCCAGAATCTTAAATGAATTTAATGTCTCATTTTGAGTTTCAGTAAATTACTATTCAAACAGTATCAACATTAAAACAAAAAAGGCTTAAAATGTGTCACTTTGTGTTAAAAAGTTTACTTTTTAAAAATTTCATTATAAACACAAATGAACTTTTCCTGATATCAAAATTTCACTTTTGAGGAAATGCAAAAACTATTTATTCATTAGTAACAATATATATTCTG
>BRDA01084790.1:2488-15761 GCA_036984385.1 Crenuchus spilurus
ACCTGTTTGGTACTGATCGTGTCTTCAGGTTATTGTTTTGTGGTGAGACCAAGTCTAGCACCTCCGGCAACAGCAGCGTGACTATGGGCCGGGGCCGCAGTGTGCGGCAATGACTCCTCCACGGACTGAGTTAAACAGCCGGCGGCCCGGCGGCCCACTAACCCAACGGCCCACCGGGGAAATCCCCGGTAGTAATGTATGCCAGTCCGCCCCTGTTTGTGCCTATGGGCCAAATGTCAGCACAGAGTATACAACCTTCTTGGAGTCCCTGGGAGGGGTACTGAGAAGTGCTCCAACAGGGGACTCCATTGTTCTACTGGGGGATTTCAATGCTCTTGTGGGCAATGACAGTGACACCTGGAGGGGCGTGATTGGGAGGAACGGCCTCCACGATCTGAACCAGAGTGGTGTTTTGTTATTGGACTTCTGTGCTAGTCATGGTTTGTCCATTATGAACACCATGTTCGAGCATAGGGGTGTCCACAAGTGCACATGGCACCAGGACACCTTAGGTCGGAGGTCGATGATCGACTTTGTTGTTGTTTCATCTGATCTCCGACCCTATGTCTTGGACACTCGGGTAAAGAGAGGGGCTGAGCTGTCAACTGATCACTACCTGGTGGTAAGTTGGATCCGCTGGCAGAGGAGGAAGCTGGACAGACCTGGAAGGCCCAAACGTACTGAAAGGGTCTGCTGGGAACGTCTTGCCAAGCACTCTGTCAGGGAGGTTTACAGCTGCCACCTCCTGGAGAGCTTCTACCAACTTCCGAGGGAGGTGGGGGACATTGAGTCTGAGTGGACCATGTTCTTCGTCGCCATCGTTGATGCTGCTGTACGGAGTTGTGGCCGCAAGGTCACTGTTGCCTGTCGTGGTGGCAACCCCAAACCCGGTGGTGGACACCGGAGGTAAGGGATGTCGTCAAGCTGAAGGAGTCCTATCGGGCCATGTTGGCCTCTGGGACTCCTGAGGCAGCCATTCAGTATCGGCAGGCCAGGCGTGTTGTGGCTCAGGCAGTAGCAGAAGCAAAAACTCTGAGCTGGGAGGAGTTTGGTGAGGCCATGGAGGAAGACTATCGGTCGGCCTCAAAGAAATTCTGGCAAACCGTCCGGCACCTCAGGAGGGAAAAGCAGCACTCTACCAACACTGTTTACAGTGCCGGTGGGGAGCTGTTGACCTCGACTGAGGATATTGTCGGACGGTGGAAGGAATACTTTGAGGATCTCCTAAATCCCTCTGTCATGTCTTCCTTTGAGGAAGCAGAGGCTGATGACTCAGGGGTGGACTCGCCCATTACCCAAGCCGAAGTCACTGAGGTGGTTCGCAAACTCCCCAGTGGCAAGGCAGCGGGAGTGGATTAGATTCGTCCTGAGTATCTTAAGTCTCTGGATGTTGTGGGGCTGTCTTAGTTGACACGCCTCTGCAACATTGCATGGCAGTCTGGGACAGTGCCTCTGGAGTGGCAGACTGGGGTGGTGGTCCCACTTTTCAAAAAAGGGGACCGGAGAGTGTGCCCCAATTACAGGGGAATCACACTTCTCAGCCTTCCTGGTAAAGTCTACTCTAGGGTACTGGAAAGGAGAATTTGGCCAATGGTCGAACCTCGGATCCAAGAGGAACAATGTGGCTTTCGTCCTGGCCGTGGAACACTGGACCAACTTTATACCTTTCATAGAGTGCTCGAGGGTTCATGGGAGTATGCCCAACCGCATGTGTTTTGTGGATCTGGATACCTCTTCTTCTACGCTAGCATCTAGGGGATGCTACAACCGCCGCGCCCCTAGCGGTTGGTATACTTGAACTAATTTACGCTACTCGTTACTTGGAATTTTATTCGTTACCTGAAACAAAAATATTCTGAGATCTCGACTCGTTAGCTGGAATACTCGTTAGTGGGGATGCTTGTAAGCAGGGGTACCACTGTATTTTGTTTTATTTTATACATAAGTCTAAAGTTCTTTTCACAGATGGCAACTTCTGCCTCTTACGAGAGACCAGGGGCGTGGCACCAAACTCTGGGCCCTATGGACAAGCAGTGCCCAGGGACCTTCGCTCCTATTATCAAATATTATTTCCTTTAATATTTAAAGGAAAATAAAATTCCAGACTCCTCAAGGGCCCTCGCCCCACTTGGGGCCCTGGTAACTCAGTCCCACTTTTCCCCCCACTACGATGCCCCTGCGAGAGACTACATATGATGTCATTGGATCCTCCTGAAGGAGTGAGAAACAGTTCCGTTTACTGAAACACTGTTCAGTTTAGTTAAAAAAAAAAAAAAACAGTGTGATTACAAAGAGGTAACTAATACCTTTATTGGTTGCCCTCCTTTATATCTTTTATTCTTCTGACACACTGTACATTGTGAAACCTAAGGGAAAACAGGATATAAACACACACACACACGTATATATAGTACATTGGCTGGGCTTGATTAGACATTGAAAAAGAGACAGAAAACAGGAAAACATACCCATTTTTCAATAGCTGTAGACATGCCAGGCCAATAATGTTGTTGAGAGATGTCATCTCTTGTTTTGATCTGCCCACAGTGAGCACCAATATCACTGCTATGGAACTCCACAAACAGGACGTCGGCCTCTGCAGCACTACACACTACTTTGACATATAACTCCTTACCTGTGCCTTTATATCTTCTGTAAAACAGTTTGTCAACTACAGAAAAGATGTTAAAGTTATGTGCAGGAGGATTCTATAACATTAGCAATCACTATGAGCTCTAATTTTCTTTTTCCTAAGTAGTATCACCATATTCATATTTGTTTACCAATTATGCAATGTTTAGATGCTCTCCTTCGAAGTGTGTAGCGCTTATCAAAGTGTTCAGGGTATTTACGTTTAATAAGAAATTCTCTGATTTATTTTACCATTAGAGGCTCCATAGTGAACAGAAATACTCAGAATATTGAGCCAATACTATGAAATTCTAATTCAAATACTATGAAAACTGGTAGCTTACTTAAATTAGCTAGAAATGTTAATGTTGCTAAACCTGTTAAAGTTAAATGTTGCAAAAAGTGGGGATGTAGTAGTAAAACTCCCCCTCCCCCCATCCTTTAAAAAAAGGTACACAGTAAATGTGCCAGTGTTAAATCAACACTATTAGAGTTACTCTCAGTGTTAACTCTAATAGTGTTGATTTAACACTGGCACATTTACTGTGTACTAATTTAAGTACATTTCTACTGAACTGTAAATGTGTTTAATGCAAAACAAAACAAAAAATAAATAAATGGCAAATCAAGCACTATATAACATAAAATCACAACATATGAGTAAAAGTAAGTAATCTGTAAAAATTTACAAGACTTTTAACTTTTAGTGAAATAGACTGAGGTCACATTTTGATAGACAGCTGTCAGAATGTGTGACCTCACTATTACAGCCTCACTGTACACTCCAGTCATAAATGCTTTATTGACATAAAAATATGAGTAAAAGTAGTCTGTAAAGATTTACAAGACTTTTAACTTTATTTTAGTGAAATAGACTGAGGTCACATATTTTGATAGACAGTTGTCAGAATGTGTGACCTCTCCATTACAGCCTTACTGTACACTCCAGTCATAAATGGTTTATTGACATTAAAATGAGAGATGATAAGTAATCTGTAAAGATTTAGAAGACTTTGTTTTATTTTAGTGAAATACAGTGAGGTCACATATTTTGATAGACAGCTGTCCCTATGTGTGACCTGTCTGTTACAGCCTCAGTGTACACTCCAGTCATAAATGCTTTATTGACATAAAAATATGAGTGAAAGTAGGTAATCTGTAAAGATTTATAAGACTTTTAACTTGAATTTACTGAAGTATAGCGAGGTCACATATTTTGATAGACAGCTGTCAGGAAGGAAACTCTGGATAAAGGCCTAATTATTAGATTTGACTTTTTGTGTCACCCAAGAAACCTGTTTACAATAACTACGTAAATAAAATGTATTTAATTAGCAGATAAAAGATTAGGGTGCAGATTCACTTAATGTTTTTAATTGTTCACATATGCTTCCCTAATGGTTTGTACTGTGTGTGTGTGTGTGTGTGTGTGTGTGTGAGAGAGAGAGTGAGAGAGGTCAGAGCTGTGTTACTACAGAATATAATGTTAGTCACGTCAGTCTTTTCTTTTTTCACTAACCCACAAACTTTATGGAGTAGTGTGCATTAAAATCTCGGCCTGAGTACGTTTTCACAGATATTTCTATCTACGAACTTAAGTATCAACGGGAACATTAAATAAAAATACGAGCGTTGATTATCGCTAAGCTTTCCAAACGCTGTGAAAATAATTAAAACCGCGTCGAGATACGCAATTTGCGTAGTGCGCTCGTGCATGTGAACAGAAATACAAAAATAGCGCCTCCTAAGGTCACACGTTTCGACGGTCACAGATTTCGGTGTAACACTGGAACACTCAGGGTCAATATTCCCTCTAATTTTCCATGTGTCTGAGCCTTGAACCACTGTGAGCAACATCGTGCATTCAAATCAAAAATTTATTTATAAAGCACTTTTTACAACTGATGTCACAAAGCAGCTTTACAGTATTAGTAATAACAAACCCAAAGCACGCCAGCATCCCATCAGCATCCCACCCATCCCATCCATCCCATCAGCATCCCATCCATCCAAGTTACATGGTTTATTAAAAGAATCTAATTACAGTATTTCCATTAACATTTGTTAGAATACTTTTAATTAAGTGCTTTAGCCCACTTACAATGACAATTACAAAAATCTTGTTCATGACCTGTGTAGTATGTTAATGCTATTGGATGTATAAATATGTCATTTAAACTATGGCAAAACGAACTGCCAATCAAACCAAGCCATCTATAAACTCCAATTTTCCAACACACTTAATATTTTTTATTATAAAGCTCTGACTTGTATTATGAGTATGAGCCACTGTGTGAAGCTCCTGCTGTGCACTGGGTGAGATTGTCCTACTGTGATCTGGGAGAGAGTCCTGTAACTCTTTGTATGCAAAATACAGTATATACTGACAGGATTATTTGCATTTTTACTACTCATAAACTAGTGACAGTATTCAATAATCAATATCCATAAGTGAGAATTGTAAATAAGCTTAAGATGAGCCAATGTGATTTTCACACAATGGAATTTGACCTCCACATTTAACCCATTCGTGCAGTGAAACAAACACACACACAAAGTGAAACACACTAGGCTGTCAGAATTTGTGACCGAGGCGGTGGGCAGCCCTCATCCACCAGCGCCCAGGGAGCAGTTAGGGGGTTAGGTGCCTTGCTCAAGGGCACTTCAGTCATGTCCTGTTTAGGGATCGATTTACAACTGATGTCACAAAGCAGCTTTACAGGGTTAGTAATAACAAACATCAAATAGCTAATCCCTAATCCCCGGTGAGCAAGCCAATGGCAACAGTGGCAAGGAAAAACTCCCTCAGAGCTGGAGGAAGAAAGCTTGGGAGGAACCAGACTCACATGGGGGACCCATCCTCCTCTGGCCAACTAATTCTAAGTTTGTGATAAATCATAATCATATGATGTTGTTGTAATGTTCCGGTGAACTGATATAAGACCAGATCCTTATCACTAGCCCAATGCTAGCCCCATAACTGGATGATAAGTTATATAACCCATAAGCCCCCACTAGATGAGCACAAATGTGATTGAGAATTTAAATTTCATTTTTTACACAATTTTTTTTATGAATTTTGTGCTGAATGTAGGTACTCCAGCTTATTTTGGCTTTGCAACATGTTTTGCCTGTTCGTTTTGTCATTGTTATAAAGGGTCAACATAAGCAACACTTAGCATTTAGCATTAGCGTGTCTTCACTCCACATCGGCCACACCCAGGTCCAGCAAAAATATCCGTCCCAAAGTCAGTCTAAATCCTGCCCTTCAGAAGCTTATCCAGCCCAATATATGTCTGTCACACATTTGAAGCAAATGGCAAAACAACTATGAGTGTAAGACTTAGTATTTTGTTTGAGATTTATCAGTCATTAATATGGTAACATTAGTGTTTACTTGTTCTTTTATAACAGTTTTGTATCCCAGTCAAAAACATTTAATAGTAACGTAATTAGCAAAAAAAAGGAACAGACTTTTTCATTTCACATTTGCAGTATTTACAATATGCCTTTTTCTCATCATTAGGAACACGTTTAATCCATTATATCAAACCTTTTTCCCCCGTTTTGATTTTCAAACAAGCCGAATTTGGCATGAAAACCGTGAACCTGGCAACTCTGGCCACACAACTTTGCTAACACACACGTGTGGCGGCACGTAAGGACGCTGTCATACCCTGTCAGTGATGTTGATTAGCTGCGTAAATAAGTTTGTGAATCGCATCATTGGCTGGAGCAGCTCACTGACTCACATTGCAAAATAGTACAGAATGAATTATGTGTTTATTTTATTTTAAATTCAGGTTGGATGTTTTTGTGCGCAGCACAGATTTTCTGTGCGCGGAGACCGTGTCAGCAGGGCGCAATTGCGCACGCGCGCAGCTTAGAGGGAACAGTGCTCAGGATTCCTCAGTGCAGCCTACGTGGGACGGTAAACTGTATGGTAGTGCTCTACGCTTCCAAACTGGAAGTGCACTGCGTCAGCACCAGTAAGCACTCTACCAGACACGACAGATAGAGAAGGAGTGCACTGAGTGTGGGTGCATTTTGTGACTGGTGGAAGCATACACACAGCGTGGAGTAAAGACTGAGTAAATTCATGCTGAAAAGTACACCAACAGGCCTGCAACTTTCATTATTTTTTTTTTATTTGGCTCTTGCCGACTTGTAAAGGGCTATTTCAATGATAAGAGTGACCGGTCAACTCAATAATTGTTTAGTGCCCTGTGTTTTGAAACTGTCAGGTTCCAAATAGTTGAATGTTTTATTTTTCAAAGTAATTTTGAGATATATTCCTGTAGTATTGCAGTTTGATTTATATTAGAGGCAAGTGTTAATATAGTGCACAGTGAAATTCATTTAATTAATGATACTTTGAGTGTTTATTTTAGTACGTGGTGATTTGACAGGTAACACCTCCATTTAGTTACTGTGGTATTATTGTTTGTTTGTTTATTTCTAATTATTTTTCAATTCCCTCCAAATGAACTGTAAAATGTCAGAATAGTATTTTGTTTTTATAATACACTCTTATTTTTCTAACTCCTGAGTTTTGACTCTACTCATTGGGTATATTGGTTACTTATTTGTTAAGTCTAAGTTATGGAGGGTGTTTCAGAATATTATTACAGTTACCTCAACAGGTGAGAACCATACCCATGAGCTCAGGTAAAACAACATACACACCCCTTTCTTTTCAGAAAAAGGGCTACAGTCAGATGAGTCGTGTACAAATAGATGAGGAATGAACCTGATAAAGAATAATATCCCATGTCTCTGGTGGAATCTTCCTGCCCAACTCCCCCTTCTACTGGTTTTTAATGGTTAATAGTGAGGTAGGACGTAAAGAATGTATTAAGTTATATAATATAGAGATGGCACTCTTAGTTGTTGATAAGGGAGTTATGAAGGGATCCATATATGTGGCATTTGGGAGGTTAGGAAAAATAGGATTTATACTATGAACAAAGTTACAAATCTGAAGGTATCCTTTTTGTAATTCTAATACCCAGATAGGTGAAGTTATGCAGAACTACTTTAAATTGAAAATTTTCCAAAGGGTATTGACAAGCTGCAGTATTTAGGAGAAACATTTCACTTTTATCTAAATTAAGTTTGTACCCGGAGATTTGACCAAATGAGGAGAGGTCATCAAGCATTGCTGGAATAGACACAGATATATTAGATACATATCATCTGCATACAGGGATACTTTATGCTCAGTACCATTACTAAATATACCTGCTATGCGTGAATTTAAGTGCAATCGCAAGTGGCTCAATAGCAATAGCAAACAGCTGAGGACTTAAATTGCAAACTTAACGTGTGGACCAATATAGAGGAAATTGTTCAGAGTAAATATTGTTAGTTCTGATCGAAGTTGTAGGATTGGCATAAAGCAAAGTAATAAAGTTTCTGCCAAAGCCAAACTTCTCCAAAGTATAGAAAAGATATTCCCACTCCACTCGATCAAAGACTTTTTCTGCATCTAAAGAGATTATAGCTTTTGGGAGATTGGAGGTTGTAGGATTATATACTATATTAAGAAGACATCTAATGTTAAAGAAAGAATATCTATTTTGTGTAAACTCTGTCTGATCTACAGAAATTATAGTTGGGAGGACCGATTCCAAACGCGTGGCTAATACTTTTGATAGAAGCTTACGGTCAACAGATAACAGGCTGATAGGACGATAGTTACCACAGAATAAAGGGTCTTTGTTTTTCTTTAGAATAAGTGAAGTAAAATCTTGTGATAAAGTTAAGGGCAATTTGGATAAATGAAATGATTCATTATACATATTAAGCAAAATGGGTGCAAGTTTATCAATTAATTTCCGGTAGAATTCAACTAGATAACCATCCAACCCCTGGCATTTTCCTGATTGCATAGAACTAGCAGCTTGTTTGATCTCATCTACAGTTATTTGTGCTTCTAATTTCTCTGACAAGTCAGGGTTCACTCTTGGCATGTCCAACAAATAAAATAAAATGATCCATATGTGGTGAAAGACTAATAGATTGTTCCTTTCTTTGCACAAAGTAAATCGGTTGGGGTTGAATGTGGGAGTTACTAAAGATCTGTTTATATATTAGTGTTATAAACAGGCATTGATGTAAAGTGTACTGATGAGGCTGATGATGCTTAATGATGCACTCTGAAAAAAGTCACAAAACTGAATGTTTTTAAACAATAAAAATATTGAATCGAATGATTTGTTTCTTTAAAATTTGTAGAGATATGTTACATTTTTATAGAACTTTTACAGAAGCAAATTAGAAAATTTGGGTGACTATTGAGTTCTAGTGCTAGGAATGATAGCTTCACAGCTCTGGATCTTAAATTAAGAAATAAAAACAAACATGTCTCGACTGGTTGACTGTACTTCTGCTTCAACTGATTCAAAATGACTTTGGATGCAGCAGTAACCATTCCATATGGAACAATTCTACAAGTTGCTTCTCTTACATAAACTCAGACTAGAAAGAACATATACAGTGGCATACTAAAGTTTGGTTACCCATGGCCAGATTTTCTGTCACTATGACTAGCTAAATTGGCCTGATTTCCTTTATGACTAGCTAAGATTCCTTTAATTTCCATCTTTTACATTTGCAATGGTTAATCACATTTCTATGTTGTATTCTATTATGGTACTAAATTCAAAATTAATAAAAAATTTCAGAGAAACAATTGTGAAAATGTTCATTTGTGTTCATAATTAATTTCTTTAAAACAGTTAAATTTGCCTCCTTTGTCAAGATCAGCTGATTCTGTCGTCTCATTCAAAAAGCAACTAAAGACTTTCCTTTTTAAGCAGGCATTTGGATAATTGTGCAAAGTAGCAAAGACTTTTACAGTGTGCACGGTTCTTGTGTTGTTTTACTTTGTGTGTGCTTGTTTTTTTATTGTATTTTCTCTAATTCTTTTTTACTTGATTTTTTAAATGCTTTGTATGTTTCCTTTGTAAAGCACTTTGTGGTCTGTGTCTGTGAAAAGTGCTATATAAATAAATTTACTTACTTAAACTGTCATATATTTTATATTCACTACATATAAAGTGACATATTTCAACCATTTGTTCTTGTTTTAATGTTGACAGCTGGAATAGTAATTCATTAAAAATGTGAGATTCCGGATGTCTGATTTTCATGAGCTATATGGATGACCAGTAAATAACACACTTGAAATATACCACTTAATAGCTAATGTATATGCATATGGATGCATATGAATGCATATGGAAGTTATATTACATTGCACTATTTACTTTGAAATGAAACACTTTTTAACTTTTTTTTTTACATTTAATAGAAAGTAGTATAGTACAGAAATATGTTTTATGGAAGTTTACTTAATTCATTGTTAATTGAAGCTCATTAATATTAATATTAGTATTATGTTTTAAGTAATTATATAGATAACATTTGTTAACATTAACAAATATAGTTAACATTATTCAGTTCTGCCACTGATGACTGAAAATTGACCAACTGACTGGGTTGATAATATGGCCCTAACCCAGCAGCTAGATGACCCAACAGGCAGTGGGGGAGCTTGTATATGTGTATATACAATAACAGTGTATGTGTCTTTGTATACAGTTCCTGACCTCTCGGGCAAGGACTCAGCCCTCCCCAATATGACATCACTGAGCTTGCTGGACCACAGCTCGAGTGCTTCACTTGAAGTGTGCACTCCATCACCTCCATGCAGCCCAAGGTTTGAAGTGTTTGCTGAAGAAGTCTGCTCTGAATCTCCTGTGAAGACCACAGTCAAATCCCCCTCAGCAGGGAGCAGGGCTGCTGCTGTGAGAGAGCGAGGCAAGCTGGGGTTTCCTGACTGTGTGTACTCTTGCGCGGCCAGTGTCTTCCAAGTGGCTCACGTGGAGAAGCCCCTTGCTGTCATCCACTATATCACCACCACCACCCAGGTCAACAGTGAAGACACTGCTGGGGCAGAATTAGGAAAAGATTTCAACACAAAGCAGAACGAGCTGTGGGCATATGAGCTAGCATTCAATGCCCTCAAGTGTAAGAGACCTGTACACACTTTTAATATACACAGCTGTTCAAAAGTTTAGAAACACATGCCATTTGAATATATCCATATATATGATATCCAAATCCTTATAAATAATTATAACTATCATAAGTTATTTTAGAGGTTTATGTTAATATTACCAGTGACTGTATAAAGAGAACATTATCTAGCATCATCAGTTTAGAAACTGAGTTTAGAAGTTTAGACAGGCATGTTTAGACTAGATTAGACTTTGTAATTGGGCAGAGTACAGGTACTGAGCCAATGAAATGCAGTTAGCTTCTAACCAGAGTGCAATATACAGAGTTATTTACAATAAGTGAAGAAGGCAATTACTGAAATGGTACCATGAGTTGCAAAAAATTGCAAATAAATAATACATTATTAAGAGAGTACATATACGTGAGGTAGCAGAAATGTAGAGGTGCAAGGATGCGGTTAAATGACAGTGCCATGATATAGTTTGAGTTACCCACCCTGCCCAGGCAGCATTTGTGATAAATGTCCTGAATGGTGGGTAATTGGGTGAATGTGATTTGTTGGGCTGTTTTTTTTTTGTGCTGAATGATTTGTGGTTGGGTGCAGAGCAGTTGCCATACCACACAGAGATGCAGTTGGTTAGTATACTCTCATGGGTACAGAAGTAGAAGTTCCCTAGGATCCTAGGACACAGGTGAGCTTTCTTAAGGCACCAAAGGAAGTAAAAGTGGTGATGTGCCTTTTTGACCAGGATGGAGTTCACAGACCAGGTGAGATCACTGGGGATGTGGATACCAAGGAACTTGAAGTTAGACACTTGCTCTACTGCAGTTCCACAGGGGGAGTGAGTCTGACTTGTAGTCCTCTTAAAGTGCAGGATGATATCCTTGGTTTTCTGGGTGTTAAGGCCCATATTATTGTCATCACACCTAGATTCTGCATTTCATCTCTGTAGGCTGACTCGTCATTGGTGTCGTCTGCAAACTTAATTATGGTGTTACAGCCATAAACAGGAACACAGTCATGGGTGAACAGGGAGTACAGAATCGGGCTCAGAACATAACCTTGTGGAACAGGGTTCCACGGTGTTCAGGGTGATGAACTAGAAGGAGAGGTTGTCTAACTTAACAGAATGGGAGGAAGTCTAAAATCCAATTACAGAGAGATGTGCTGATACCAAGCTAACTCTGTTTGGAGGGGATCATTGTGTTGAATGCTGAGCTGAAATCAATAAACAGCATTGTAACATAGGAGTTGTAACAGTCCAGGTGGATCAGTGCAGTATGGAGCATTGTAGAAATGGTATCCTTAGTTGACCTGCTGCTGTGGTAAGTTAACTGATGTGGGTCAAGTGCAGCAGGCAAGCAGCATTGCAATTGAGAAAGAGCACGTCTTTCAAAACACTTGGAGATGATTGGGGTGACAATGGTGGTAGGCTTAAAGATGGTTGGCACAGCTGCTTGGTCCAGCGAAAGATTTAAAACGTGTGAAAAGACAGCAAAGCTGCTTAATGCAAGCTCTTAGTACCCAGCAAGGTGCTCCATTGGGTCCAGCTGCTCTCCGTGCATTCACCCTGCTCAGCATATGACAGAGAGTGTGAGCGGAGCAGGGTGTAGAAATTGTTTTTGAAGAGACCACCTTGTTTCCCTAATGTGAAGCACAGTTGATGACTAGTGCAGTGCTGAGTGGTTTAAAGTCAGTAAGAGTTTGAATGCCTTGCCGCATTCACTGGATGTCAGAGGAGGTGAAGTTCTAAACAATCCACTAGTTGTAGTTGTAGCAATGCTTTGCCATAGAGATCTTTTTCCTCAGATTAGCTCTAGCAGAGCTGCAAGCCCACCAGTCTCCTGACCTGAAGGCATTGTTTCTGGCTTTAAGCAGAAGGCAAACCTCTCTGTTCATCTAGGGCTACTGGTTAGAGAACGTTATTATTGTTTTGTGTTTTGTCACTCTGTCCACACAGCTGTTGATTTGTTCCAGAACAGAATTGGTGCAGCTGTCAATGTTGATGTGTGAGTTTGTGGGTCCCTGGACAGCATATTCACTCCATTCAGTGTCCTGGAACTGGTGCTGAAAAGAGGAGTCAGCCTCTGAGTTACATCACCTTTTCTTTTAATTGTTCTTTTTAATCATTTGAGAACAGGAGACATGAATTTTTCAGAATCAGAATAAGAATCAGAAAACTTTATTGTTATTGTACAAGTACAATGAAATGAAGGCCCTAGCTATTTATTGCTGGGAGGGCAGCCATTTAGGGGGAAAGGGGAAGGGCAAGAGAAAAACATGTTTGACATCAATATCAGCATTCACAGGAAAGCTACTGCTGCTCCAGCCATGGCAACTTTCAGACGCAATCTCAAAGACCTTAGTGTAGAGCATTACTCATCACTGGTCGCCAATACTATGCCTACACTGGGCTCATTCTCCGCTCTCAGCATAAACACTGCCACAAACACGCTCTGCTCCACGCTGAGCTCTTGTCTGGACAGATTCTGTCCAATGACATCACAAACTATCCACAGTGGCAAGCCACAGCCATGGCTAAAAAATGAATCCCTCAGGGAGTTACGCTTAAAACTCCGGGCTGCCGAAAGGAAATGGCAAAAAAAGCGTATCATG
>BRDA01084792.1:0-23756 GCA_036984385.1 Crenuchus spilurus
TGGGTTAATACACAGGTGTGTGTGGGAAGGCAGAGGATGATGCGAAATCCCACTCATGGAAAGTGTACAAAAGTAATTCCTCAAATGTTTTTCTCTTCTTTTCTCCTCGATTTGCTCTCTTTCCTTTCTCTTTTGTGTTCTCCTTCTATTATTTCCCTCCTCTTTTTTCATTCTCATTCCTTTTTTCTTCCCTTCTTTTCTCTTGTCTACCTTCTCTCTCTGACATTTTTTGACATTAGCCTTTCCTCTTCTCCTCCAGGGTGCCAAAAGAGAGGAGGAATGGCAGGATCCTCTGAGGAGGCTGTGAGGTGCTACTCTGTATATGGATCCTTGTAAAAAAAAAAGGAAGAAAGGGAAAATCACTCCCCACTGCTCCTGAAGCAGATGTTACACACATCACACTGTTTGCTATTAACACCATCAGCACTTTCTACGGCACCTTGCTTTAGATTCGAGAGCAGACGCCTCGCGCCCGTAATTAGACATCATTTGATTAGGAGTGCTAAACTCTTTAGGCAATAGTGTCAAAGAACAGGGAGGGGAGGGGGAACTGACAGAAAGAAAGAAAGAAAGAAAGAAAGAAAGAAAAGAATTATGAATGTAAATATAAGATATATTACACCAAAACAACTCGTCATAGTGATAAACTGAAATATAGACAAAGTACACATCTTATTAATGTGTAAATGAACACATTTTATTCAAGCACAGTTCCTCGGTGCCTTTTTTCAGCGAAATTACAAATTAAAAGTAAAGGCAGATGAGTAGAGCTGTAGAGGCTGAAGTATGTGAGCTGTTAGGGGGCGTGGAGGCTGCAGACGGCGCGGTTAGCTGAGGCTTCTGGGATTTCTGCTGCAGTCGGCCTGCTACCTCCAGTCTGACGAGCTTATGGAGGCCTTTAGTAAAATAGCAGTTGGCCAGTGAAGGAAAAGAGAAAAGAGATGGCAGACAGTCAGGCTTAGCTAAACGCTCCGGCCTCCTCCCTAATGAGAACCACATTTGGAGGCTGAAATATGTTTTACGTGGCAGTGCAGTAGATCCATCAGTGCATGGCTCTCGGCTCTCAGGCTAACGCTTAGAAAACAGACGCGGGGCTATAAAACACGAGCGAGAGGTTTTTTCATGACAATGCGCAATTATAATCTCACGCAAAGAGGAGGCTGACTTCTGCCATCCTGCTTCTTATGAGGATGCCTTTAATGGAGGCAAATAAACCCCTTTATAAAAGCTTTATTTTGGGCTATAAAGGGACATGCCACACAGCTTGCTTACATCACACAAACACTTCGTCCAGTTCATCTCAAATACTCAAAGATTCACTGCATTCAAAAGGACCTGAGCAGTGAGTGTTTTTCTCCTTTATGTGATTAAACTCTGCTGTAGTGCACAAATGTTTACGTTTCTGTGTGATAGCGTGCTTTCTTTCACTGTACAACAGAAGCTTAATGGCTTTATTGTTGGAGGTTGTGGCTATAGTATTGTTTACACACATTCAGAACACATTCAACATAATTTCATACAACAGGTCAAAACAGATGTTACCAAGAAGTCTTATTATTAAAAGAAAAGTCCTGTAAAGATGCCAGTAGGTCCAGGCTTCCATTCTTTAGTCCGATAACTTTAGATTTACAGAATAATAAGCTTTAGGAAGTAATATGATGGAAATTTAAGGAGTTAACACCAGTGAAAACCACGCTGCTAATGCTGGCTCTTCAAAGTGCTACTCTGGACGCTTGTGTTTCTTTTCTACAGCGTGCCAAAGTGAAGTGTTTGAAGCTGAAAATGCCTCTCGCTGGCTCTGCTGTGAGCTAACTGCACAGTCTGGCTGCTTGAAATTACTGTCGCTGCAGCTGGCTGCTAAATTTGTAATTTCAGAAACTGACACGAACCTGAAACGGGGCACGTAGAAAGACTAGAAAAGGGGAGAAAGAGAATGATAAAGAGAGAAAGAGGGAGAGAAACAGAACAATACAGGCTGTAAGAAAGCAAACTAGCTACTATGACAGCCTAAAAAGAGTAGCTGAAGGGGGCTCCCTCTTTCTTTAAGGCACACTTTCTCTCTCTCTCACACACACACACATTCGTGCACTGCTTTAGTCTGCAGCCACAGCACAAAAGGGAAACACAGAGGTGGGGGGGAGAGGAGGAAGGAAAAAAAACTACAGGAATACGCTTGGTAAGCAAAATAAAAGGGAAAAAATACCTGCTCCACCATCTTGCTCCCTTTTTCCTCCATAAACTAAGCAGCTGCCTCAGTCCCAAACCCTGCAGCATCGGCCCAAAGCAAGCATCAATTATGGATGAGAGTGTGTGTGTGTGTGTGCGCGCGCGTGTGTGAGAGAGAAAGAGTGAGAGAGTGTGAGGTGGGAGGGAAAGGAGGGGTGGAGAAGGAGGAGGGAGCTAATGCAAGCAAAAGCTATGGTGATGTTTTTTCTTTTACACTTTCTCTCTCTCACCCCCCCCCTTCACAAATTCTTTCTTTCAGTGCTTATATAGTAAAGAAATGTACATATGACCTTCTTACTTTCTTATTATCTCACGTATAAACATAAATAAGTGTTCTCACTCATTTCTTTGAACAGAAATCTCTAAACACTGACAGTGTCAGGATTTTCAAAGTAGAGTTGATTGAGAGCAAATACAGTGGTAACCCTACTACGAGCATCCCCACTAACGAGTATTCCAGGTAACGAGTCGAGATCTCGGAATATTTTTGTTCCAGATAACGAGTAAAATTCCAAGTAACGAGTAGCCTAAATTAGTTCAAGTATGCCAACCACTAGGGGCGCTGTGGTCGTAGCATCCCCTAGATGCTAGCGTAGAAGAAGAGGTCAGTCAATACCTTTGACCGCTGTCCAGTGAAAGTGAAAGTGCTAGTGAAAGTGACACAAAGACAGCAAAAGGTAGTGAACAAGAAAGTTAGATAAATTTGACTTTTACTTTTCATATGAAGTGTAACCATGTCATACACGTACGCCCATCCTCCTGTCCTCCTCAGCGGCCAGCCTACACGAGCGTTGTCGTCGTCTCGTTTATGTTTTAAAAACCCATATAAACACATTATTTAGCATATTAAAGTATACTGTATATTGGCCGGCTGACACGGATTAATCAGTTTTACATGTATTCTTATGGGGAAAATGCATCCAGCTAACGAGCAAACCAGCTAACGAGCTCGGCTCCTGCACGGATTAAACTCGTAAGTAGGGTTACCACTGTATTTGTTAGTAACTGGAGCAAGTCAAGCTGTTTTATTCCTTGTTTTCTGCCAGCCCTGCTAAGGTTTGAGAGTGTGCAGAGTTAAAACAGAGCTATGTGAACTTGGCACAAGAAAAAATGTAAAAGCAAAGCAAATGTGTTACCTTTATATTTTCCATTCAACTAAACTGGCTTTTTTAATGACAGATTATATTTGTGCACAATCAAAATACACATCTACAATTGCTTTCTTATGGTTGTCATTATATCAGAATTTTGATACTGATGTCAAGTGTAGTATCACAAGATCAATACCAAATCAATGCTATTAATTAAAAACATTATTGTCTTTAACGCCAAATGTTTATTGATGGAACACATATTTTTATATTTTTAACAGATTATCTAAACTATCCGTTTTTTATAAAATGTCATTTGTGTAATTATATACAGTCCACTTCACTTAGTACAACTCATTTGTATTACAAAGCATTGAAATTTAGAGTATTTAAACTTTCCGATACTTTCAATTTTTGGTGTAACTCTGGTCCTTTTCATATCAAAATAAACTGAAAACAGTAATAAGAAATATTACAGTCCATGGCAGAAACAGTTGCAGTCAACAAAAGTCTGGAAGCTGTGCTGTGATGCTTTTTGTGCTCTTTAAACACTCCAGAAGCCACTTCAAGTGACAACTCAAGTACACTTTCATCAAAGTATCAAAATAGTGATAAAAGCTTTTCTTATTCTTTCCATTTATGTGAAGAGTGAATCTGCGTCAAAGTGAAACGGCCGAAAGTGAAATGGTCAAAAATGACTGTAGAAAAACTCAGATCTTAACAGTAGACGGGTTACTCGGCACAAGCTGACAATGGAAGCCCAGCTGTCCATGTGAAGACTGATCACCTGTGATATTCGAGCCATCCTGGTTGATTTAGTAAAGCCATAAAGCATGTGGCCCTGCCATATATCAAATGTGCACTGCTGCGGTCCTTCCCAGTATAATACAGAAAGTACACTGAAAAAAGTGATGTGATCTGAATTTACATGACTGAAATGAGTACTTAAATTTAACCTCAATAAAATATTGTTAAGGCTATTTAGACTTTGTTAGTCTACATAGTGAGCTAAGAGACACAAATATATCACAATACCTGGTGTATACCACAGTAATGACTTGCTGACAGTATTAAGATGCCCAAATGCACCAGAAAATGGTGTATCAATGCTACTAAAAGTATACAATTATATTTTTATATATAATATAAATAATAATATATATAATATAAATAATATATATAGTATAGTATATACATGTGCCTGGACTATGCACACAGAATGCATACACAGTAAGGGTGTATGGAATGGTGGGCAAAAATCAAATATAATAATTATTGTCATTTTCACAATACAAAATAATGTTATACATTTTTTCCAAAGTCTGATCAGTTAGAACAAACAAAATGTACCAGTAAATGTTATTAAATACTTTGAATATAATGACATTTAAAATTAAAAGAGGAAGAGGATGTCCAGCAACAACGTAGATGGATACAAACAGAGGAATCATGAAGAATACATTAAGAAACCTGAACATCCAAATGCAAGTTTACATTTCACTGTCACGTTGGGTATGTAATGAAATCCTACTGGGCTAGTACTGAGTCTACTAACTGTAACATGATCATGGTAGCAGCAGCTGCAACATGCTGTGCAACACGTGGGGCTGGAAATATGATATTTTACTGTCATAACTATCCTTAACTTCATTGTCAAGTGTTAAAAATGGAAACAAACAAGAAAGTATGCTTGCCTCTTCTGTTAACACAGAAAATATGTAAATAGTTGGGCCTGCAGACTTTAATTTCGGCGGTATAAAACAAGCGTGATACATGTGCAGGGGGTTTGTTTATACCCCTGCAGCAGTCGACGCGCATTGTGATCCACTTCCGGTCTACACTTTCCGATTTGGCTTATACTTTTGATGGAAGGGCTGTCAAGATCATGAAATTTAACTGACACATAATAAATGTCATACAAATAAAGCAAATAAGACTTTAATGGCCTTATTTTCTTTAGTGTGAGCAATTTTTAAAGTACAAGCCTGACGTGATCAAAATAACTGGTCAGTTGTTCTACGACCCGGTCTCTCTCTCTTTCGCTCTCTCTTTCTCTCCCTCTCTCTCTGTAGCTCACACACTCTGGTTTGCACAGCAAAATCCTGGGCCAAGTCTGGATGCAATATCGGCCCCTGCAGGCTCTGGCCCTTCCTCTCCTATAGCTTGGATGTTCGATCGACCTTCACCTGAGTCTTCTGCACTCGCTCTCTGCAGGCACAAAGTGTGTGTGTGTGAGCGTGTGTGTGTGTGCGAGTGTGTGAAAGAGGACCGCCGGGCTGCCCCTCACTCTAGACACTGAGCTGGCTCCTGTCCAGGCCCACAGGGTGCCACTTCGCTCGTTCTTGCTCTGCAGCTTTAGAGGGCAAATTGCTCCCCCATCGCCTCCTGGTGACACGGCCGGACAGCGGGGCCACCTCCGCTTTGTTGGCCCTCAGCCCCAGGCCCCACACATGCTCATTACTTCAGCCTGTGTGCCACGCGTCACCCCCTGATGACTTCACTACGGCCTGGCACAATGAGTCTCGCTCCACAGCGTGTTAACAAACACCAACAGTGAAACAGGTATTTTTCTAAGGAACCGTATCAGACATACACGTTTCCCCACAAAATGTAGATGACAAGACATGCTTGATGTCTAAAATGTACTTCTTTAGTTAGCAACTGAGCTACGAGTCTAAAGCAGCTAACAACATTTCTTGCCTCTGTAACTGTGTCGACTACAGCAGACTTGTTTGTGTGATTTCTGATGTGTAAACACTGATAAACTTGTTTTAGCGATGTGATTTACTTTTCTCAATATATATCTGAGATGACTTTTTACAATTGATGTATGTATTCTGCGCACTGCTAATTGGTAGTATATACTTGCATTACTCATTAGCTATATATACTGTAGATGACTATGTGAGTAATTTTTGTGTGCATTAGTTGGTGATGATGACAGTGCGTGTGTGTGTGTGTGTGTGTGTGTGTGTTGAAAAGGAGCATCCACATATCGTAAATCCGTTCCGTGATCCATGCTAATGAACATGTTCAGCATTTTTTCCAGCAGTGAGAGCTAGATAGCTTGGAAGACATCAGCCTGCTCTCTCTGCACTTCACAGTAAACAAATTAATAATGCAGGAGGTTTTGTAGCGCGTTGGTGTGAACTATTTTGAATGTAACCCATTTCCCAGCAGGGGGCTACCTTTTAAAATACGCAAGCTCAAACACGCAGGGTCCAGTGAAATGCAGCTCTGAAGTAAGCATGTATTTTAGCACTGGCTTGACCCTTTGATAGCAAACTGCCATTTTTCTGTGTGGTGAATGATAGAATGATAGAAAGCGAGCGAGTATGGATCGGGGGGGCAGACGGCGAGACAGAGGCAGAGAGATGGAAAAAGAGAACGCTGCAGCGTCATACATAGTTCATGTGTATAGACATACAGAGATATAAGCTCATTTATGTGTATATATTTGTGTCCTTAATGTGCTAATACATGTGTGTGTGTGTGTGTAGGTGTGACTGAATGCATGCATTACTGAAAGCATGTACGGTTAAACAAATCGATTTTTCGATTCATATCGATCTTCATTTGAATGATCCGATATTCATATAAACCTGAGATTAATCTTTAAATTTAGACTATTTCTCCTCGCATTTGCGTTCATCTGTAACCCTCTTTAATCTCATGTGACCAGCTGTTTTATTGTGCAAGGCTATTTCACTATTTCTGTTCACTTTGCAGATTACGCAAAACTATCCAGACACGGTTTCATTTTTTATTGCACAGCGTTTGTAAAGTTTAGTGATAAGCAACGCTCGTATTTACATTTAATGTTCATGTTGTTACTTCATTAAGGTCGGAGACGGGAATGTGTGTAAAAATGACTCTAATTCACTCACATCCACAAGACAGCAAGTCAGAAAGTAAAACGTAACGTTATAACCTATATTAATACACAAAGTACAACTTAGATATGTGTGCTTCTCTCTCTCTCTATCACACACACACACACACACACACACACACACAGCACTTCTCAGTGTAGCATTCTCACACAAACATCACTGTAAAGTGTGAGGCTCTAAAATATAAGGTGTGTGTGTCTTGGGTTCATTCTTCTTCAAAGACTAATGTTTGTAATAATGGTAGGTTGAGTGTTCCTTCTACATTCACAACATTAGTTCTCTGAAAATTTTACTACTATTTTACTATAAAAAAAGCTGTTACTGTAACTAAAATATCCCTGTAAAGAAATCAGAATCAAATCGATTCAGGAAATCAGTGATGATACCCAGTGTCAACACATATATGGCCGGGATTCCATTCAAATATCTCCAAATGTTTAGCAGATTTACTAAATAAATAAATAAATAAATAAATAAATAAATAAATAATAATGTTTCCCACCACTACACTTATGTGTAGAAACTTTAGATGACATAGCTACCGTTCCTGACGAGGCAGCACAAAAAATAGAGATTTTTTAAAGTGCAGAGAATCACAGATGTTCATACTAAACTGGCCACCTGAGTGGAGTTTAGTTTAGTGGGTAAAATATTTGGCATAAACATAACTCAGCGCTGTGTACACATTGTGTGTCAGGCAATACAAATTAAACTAATGAAACATTCTGCTACGGGACTTACAGCTTTGATATGTCATCGTTATTTTTTCCGTCACCTTTTATCAAATGTTCCACCTCGTCTTAGAACAAAACTCTTTTTGCAATATTTGGGTGGGGTTTTTTCCATCTTTTGGCTTTTTCCATTTTTTTTTATCTTTTCAAAAATTTGCAAAAACTTGGCGGATGGAAATTTCAGAAACTGACTACAGGAACACCGCTTATGTGTCTCCATTTTCTTTCTTACTACTTTCTCTTTCTAATTCTTTCTCTCCTTTTTTATATTTCAAACTTCTAACCATCTTTTCCCCTTGTTTTTTTATCTTATTCTCTCTTTCAATTCCATTCCTTCCTCTCTTATCCTTCTCCTTCTATTGCTGTTTCTCTTATTCTCATCTTTTGTCCCTGTCCTCAATTTTTTTCACTCATCCTGTCTTTCCTTTCATTTGCTATCCCTCTCTTTCACCATCTCACCCAGCCCTTTCATTCTCTCTCTCTCTCTCTTTCTCTCTCTCAATGCCTGTGTGGCGCGTGGCATGCTCTGTGCAAATGAAGACGTAAAGTGGAATCAGTTCATCAATCACGGCCGCATGGGGATAGCGCTGCACGGGAAGAGGATTAGCCGCGTCCTCTCCGGACCCCACGCAGGTCTCCCTCCTGTCACACACCGTCTTTAATTAAACATCTTAAAGCGCTCACCACCAGACCTCAGAGCCAAAGTGAAGCAGCACTCTGCCTACATCACATGACCAGCAACTTCTGCAAGGCACTTGATCCCTCGATCCAGGACCATACCAGATTGACTTAAAGGAACTTCTTTACATTTCCTTCAGCAGAACCTCCCTCTGCCTCAGCAAACACATCTCTACATCAATCCAACCATCATGTCATGATCTTAACCTTTCGCTATTCTTATCAAATGTCATTAAGATAATAATATTGGTGTAAACATTCAAGTAGCCAAAATGTTCTAAATGTCCACTACTAGTCTTAGGGAAGATGGCTTTTAAATGTTCCGGCTTGCTCTCAAAACCAAACAATCCCTTACAGTCCCACTTCACATTTTATCAATCAACATCGGCCTCCATTTGATTTTCAGGTCAAGCAGTTTGAGACAGAGTGGCTGGAGGCAGACATGGCCCGGCTGTGACTTGCCAAGGCGGCGAAGTGCGTCCCCAAGCAGTTTAATTAGAATTAAGGGCTGATCTGGATTAAGTGGCGCGCCGCGACAGACGCAAATCCTGTCAAGTCGATACCAATAACAGAAGAAACCTCCGTAGGATCACAAAAAAAAGCAGCATGGCCGCCGAACGCAAGACCCGCCTCCAAGGCACTTCTCCCCAAACAAAAACACTCATCTGCTATTCTGGCCATGCCTCCCCCTCCGTAAAGCCGTGGCAGCTCGGGCCTCTGGTGGATACTCACACACAATTAAGCACCTGCCCGTCATTCAGCAAGCCCTGCCGGCGGCACTGACATTTCAATACTTTCCAAGCCCAGAAGAAATACTCCTCCAACAGTCCATGTTTGAGAAGTTGGCCGTTTCCTTAAGACTGGCATTTACATACACCGAGAGCTATACCGCTTTTTTATATAATCTTAAAATGCATCTCAGAAGATTTAGCATGACTGCTAACACTGTACTGTAAATATTATGTTTACCCTTTTTAGAGTTCAAATATACAGTTTCCCTGCTGGTTCTCAGCCAAGGGTATGCTTTTGTTCCAGACAGGAGGGAGCTGCACACTGCTTCTCTGTCCAACCGCACACAACTCCACGCCACAGTGACCATTTTGGAACTAGAGAATACCAATTTGAGGTATGGTTTCACCAAGCCTAGGTCTTCTCTTTAGTCTAACGATGTTACAAAGACGCAAAAAATAGCAGCTCAAGAGCAGGCTTTCACGAGACTTGGTAGTGAGTGTATTTTGAGCACAAAAGCCATGCAATCATAACCAAGTTCCTATTTCAAACATTGCTGGCTGAACTCCTCTGGCTTGTCTGCTGGGAGTTTTCGAGACTATGCACAGCTTGTGCTGTATGGAGAGGCAGTAATGATGTCTCCAAGCCTGGGCCACACGGGCTCCTCCGCCTCATTATCTCAGACGCAGTCCACTGGACAGGCCGAAGCGAAGAAAAACCAGCCGACTGGTCATCACGGCCCCTTCCCCCTGCCTTCCCATCAGCCCTTCCATGCAAGCATGCTCAGATGAGACAGAGATACTGCATGTCTGGTCGCCTTTATCTTTACATTGGATTTCTGCTGATGTGTTTTTTCCCTTTCCATCTCATCTGACTCCAGCAGCCATATGAATTGACATATGTGCTGAACGCTGCATCTCTACAGACAGGGTCCACGGGATGAACCTTATATTTATATTTAGGCCTAACATGCTAATTAGCATCACTATTTCATAATGTAAATGTGCCAGGTTTAGCCATTTTCAACTGCTGTCCCAGGTTGGCCGTTACTACTTACTGTAGGACCCGTGTGTGAGGTTTTATTTTTTCATCCAACACCAGAGTGCTGACATTATTCAGTGCCTCTGGTGGATCTGTAATGTTTTAGGTCATTGCTGATATGAACACAAAGCTATATCGTGATATTTTCCAGAAAAATGTGATGATGATTTAGTATCATAACATAGTATAAATACACTCATCTGTGGAAGATCAAGGCCTCTTCCCCATGTGCACCAAGAACGTAAATAAACTGCTTAAATGGCATGTTATGCTTTATGTTGCTTTAAGCTGTTTTGTTTTAATGGTATATGTTAAAATCTGGGCGGCACGGTGGCTTAGTGGTTAGCACATTCGCCTCTCAGCGCTGAGGTCTTGGGTTTGAGTCCACATCTGAGCGGAGTTTCCATGTTCTTCCTGTGTCTGCGTGGGTTTCCTCCGGGGTCTCCGGATTCCTCCCACAGTCCAAAAACATGGAGATCAGGTGAATTGGCTACTCTAAATTGTACGTGCGTGTGTGCTCCCAGCGATGGACTGGCGCCCTGTCCTGGGCTTAGTTGAATAGTGTAATGCCCTGCCCTGCGCCCAGTGAGGGGGTAGGGGACTAACCGCGACCCTGATAAGGATGTGTGATGATGGATGAATGTATGTTAAAATCTTCCCATCATGCCCAAAGCATTCACTTTGATATCATTCACTTTGACACCGGTATATTTCCTTCCCTGATGCATAGTGGTATAAAGCAGCTGGCATGCACACATGAGGTTAATGTTGATGACATCATACACAGAAGAAAGTAAATATGCATGACAGGAAAGGAGAGGAGAGGGAAAGGGAGGGAAAAAAGAACTAAATAAGCAGTCTGAGTGGTGTCCTCTCGGCAGCTGTTCTTTTCCCGCCAGCTCTCCTCTGATACACATCAATCTTGACCGGCGTGTTCCAGGCCGGTCTCCGCTCCACATGAGGAGTGCATATACATTTCTTGAGCACAGGCCCATAGCCTCTCCCCCGCCGCTGTGCTGGAACAAATCTGCTTTCTATTCCAGGCAGCAAATCTCATGTTCTAGTGTGGCCGAAGTTGGAGGAACTCAGCCGGCTGTGTCCACCCTGCGTCCCCTCTCTCTCTTTTTCTCTCATCCCTCCATCACCCCCAGTTCCATTCTACTCTCTGTGGGCCTCCAGCGCCTGCAGGGTTCGTTGGCATGCTGCAGCAGGAGAAGCCCGACTCAGCATGCTGGCTAAACATTGCCGCTGCCTCTAATAAAGCAAGGTCATTAGCGAGCCATGTTTTGGGTTAATTTACTAATCAGCCAGGCAGGGTCGTCACCCAGAAGCCTGCACAGTTAGTGCCAGGGAAGGAGAATAACTCCATCTTCCAAGCTCAAACACACACACATACATGAGCACACGCGTGTAATTATTTGTTGTGGCTTTCATGTGGGTGAAGTGGGCAGTAACAGGCAGGCCAGCCATATGGAGCCAGCCTGGAACCTGTCAGACTCACTTAATAGATTTTATCACACTGTAACAAGGCAGACAGGTTCAAGAGGAATAAAAATCACGCCTGCTAACGTCCTCGGGCTAAGCTCGACGCAGGGCGCGCAACGCTCCCTGAGCTACCTTTTTTTAACTCCTCTATCCCTCTATCTGGCTTTCTTTTATTCTTCCTTCACTCCTCCCTCTGAAGCTTCTCATTAGGGGAGCTGTAGACTCCTTTGTCACATTTGGGGCATGAGAGCGTGAAAGAGATGGGGCAGAATGGAGGGAGTGCTCAGCAAATTTATCCCGCTCAAGGCTAGCACACGCAATGCTCAAAGAACCACGGCTTACATAACAGAGAGCCTCTTTAGATATGAGGCTGAGGCGCACACATGAGAACTCACATAGGAAGCCAGGAAAAAAGTACAACGAAAAGCATGGCAACCCTACAGGGCTGCACTGAGGTTATCTAAGCAAGCCTCTGACACCTTAATTGCAACTTAGCAGCATGGCGACTTCTTTTTTAGCTGCGTGTGAATAATTCTATTAGAAGATCACAGGCAGTTGGCTCTTTTTCAAAGTAATGCCTGCTTCTCCTTTTTTTCATTCCTTCATTGCGGTGATTGTGGATTGATGGTTTGTTTGCGGTGTAGATGTGCGCAGGGTTTGTACACGCTAAAGCCATTGGAAAGCTAATGCACGCTAACAGCAGCAGCAGTCTAGGCCTGAGTCATCATCGCCCAGCCCTTCGTACGGGAACAGGAGACAACAGCGTACAATACAAGACACACTCACCTCTCTGAACAAACACACACATACAAAAAGTCAGCAGATGCATGCACACACACACACACACACACACTATTAAAAGACATTCAAAGACTTTTCTCTGATTAGCTCAAGCAATCAAGACCGCAAAGGCTAGCTGTACTTTCAGGAAGTCAGCTTTTCTTTAATATGGGAATGCTAGTGATTTGCTCATGTGTGTGTGTGTGTGTGTGCTTCTTCTCCTACATTGTGCATGCATGTGCTTGACTATCCATGCATATAAGCATATGTGCATATGTTCACGCGCATGTTGTTGTTCACGTTCCAGTGCATAACCCAAATGGTAATCACATTAGCGCTGTCACTATCAATTATTTTAGTAATTGAGCAATCTACTGACTACTCTAAAAATTAATAGAGAAATCAAAGTTTTAAGAACAGGCAGTTATATAAAAATCAAGCTTTTACAATAACAAACCTTGCAATTTAAAGAGCGAATCGTAAACCGAATGCATTACTATCACACTCTGACAACTAATCATTGCTGATTCATGGAGAAGGTAAACCGTATCGATATTTTTTAAGTTTAAACAAGTCCCCGTGACTGTCTGTGTGCACATTTGGAGGAATTGTAATGGCTTGCGGCTTCGCGCTCTCGCACATACAGCGCGCAATATGGCTGCTGTCACAGCTGCGAAAGCGGCAGCAGCCTGAACACAAAGCGCTCATCAGGCCGGTGCATCTCCACCGCCGCCCTCCAACACTTGTCAGGTACAGGTGATGTTAATTACTGGCATTATTTACACAGCTGAAACAAAGTGGCGAGGTGGCTCTCCACCAGGCTGTCATGCATCGACACAAACACACTGGCTGCAGAAAGCTCGTTTCAAACCCCCCTTCTCTCCCTCTCTCTCTCTCTCTCTCTCTCTCTCTCTCTCTCAGGCTGAAAAGAACACGCTGAAAGAACATTAATCACGCATCATGTTTAACCTTGAAATCATGTCATTTAGTCTGGCTCTGGCTGTCTGCACTGTATCTTATGGACTGCAGGGCTTGCACCTCTAATATATGTAGCATGTGCTTCTGACTATATCATGACTATTATCAGTAAATAGTTAAAAACAAGGTACAGTAACTGCATGAACTTTGATGATTTTGTCTTTGGTGATAGAAATCACACACAAAAGAACTCAGAAACTTTTTTTTATTGCTTTTCTTTGAAAGCTTCAGGACACAGAGAGCGAGGCAGAGGGTTAGAATGCCAGGAACAAAGGCTGAGATTTTGAGGCAGATGTTACAGGGTCTCTGATGGTGGTGTCGTGGCAGATGTTATGAAGTGGAGCTGGGAGAGGTATGACCAGGCGTAATGATTTCTGGACCAGGCATGCAGGTACACTAAGAGCAGAACTAATCAGCCACAGATGGACACACACAGCAAGCCGCAGGAGCAGGTCAGGACACACAGATGTGTGTGCCAGTCCAGCACACCCAGCCTTCCGGGAGGCCCCTGCCATCCAGGCCCATCTCCAATCAATTATTTTAATCACAACAATTACACATCTTGCTGTTGTGCTTTGGTGTTAAAACTAGCCGTAGAGATGTGTCTATCTGCAAAAAAGCACAACGCTTGGGATGAGGTTAAAAACCGGGTTTGTATCCCATTATAGCTCCAAATGTGAGAGAGATTTGATGTTATTCACTGTTAAAGAGAGTCACAGATTAAATAAATGACATTTTTCACTTTCCTAAGTCAATTTTACAGTCTCAGTTTAACAACGTTAACAAGAATTTTCTGCGTTTCTTTCGTTAAATCAATCAATCCCCAGGCTTATTAAACAGCAGAATAAAGATTCAGCATCACATGGGCACGTTTCTCCACGAGTGAGTTTGAAGGACTGGCATCTGTCATAATTATGCTCACTTTTAAGACAAGCCTTGCCGTCTAACAAGATACATCCCATTATTGCCAGATGTTTTAAAATTACCATTATAAATGTTTACACTGTGTTGTAACTGAAGCTATTCATTTCAACTTGTAACATAAAAATACTCCAAAAGCAGGGATAAAAACATTAGTGTCAGCTGCTGTAAAAGTTATGCCATTAATTTTAGCAGAGGATGCAACATCTCTGAATATGGCCCATCTGTTATGACCCAAATTGCTTCACAACCCTGCTACATAGAATTATTTTCAGCACGAGTACTAGACAAAACATTTCATGTAACTGCTGGCATCATCTACTGTAAATGTCTTTATAAACTAGCTTCAAGAGAAACAGAGTCCTAACTGCATATGTTCAAAAGCATGACATTTGCATGCATATGCATCAGCTAGAGGCACTTTAACAGAACATATCATGTGTTGCTGAGTAACAGCAGTGCTGTACTGTCCATGGGGGCATAGTGTGGGTTAAAGGAAAAGATCAAGCTGAGCTATACATTAAACGTGTGACTTGTGGATGCCCCAGGGTTTAAACTAAGGTTACTGTAGGTTTACACCTATCAGCTTCCCTGCCACATGTCAGATGCTTCCTGTGAAGAGCCACAAACTGTCAGAAACGTTCTCTGCTTCTTTCTCCTCGGGGCTCCCGGGGGCAGGGGGACTCCTACGATAAGGAATGATGCTGTTTTCCTTCTCTATTTTTATTATTATGTGACTGCCTCACCCTCAATATCCTCAGGATTTCTTTCATAGCTAAACTTTATTCAGAAGTGTGGGGAGATATGATATCACATCTGTACTGACAGTAGCATCTAACAGTATAAACAGTAATAACAATCATAGTAATGGTAAAGTTGTAGTTTTTGCAATACTGATATAGAACTAGTACTGACAGTGTAGTTCAATGCAGTGTAGGACATAAAATTCATTTTTGCCCATTTTCTTCCCTTCCCATTGTGGTAGTAGCTAATTAACCCATCCCATCTGCTAGGGGGCTCTAACCATCACTTTGCACTATTCCTGACTCTAGGAGAGTGAGACATGCACAAGCCTCCTCCGCTGCGTGTGATGTAGGCTCCGCCTCTTTTTTAACTACCGCTGATACACCATCACTGGGGAGCCAACACGCTAGGAGGAAAGCGCAGGATTCCCAGATCCGATTGGACCAATCAGTAGCCTGAGCCAGTGGACATTGCAATGTGAGAGTGATAGAGAGAGAGCGCCATCTACCTGCCCAGAGAGAGCACTGCCAATTTTTGCTCTCTTGGGCTCCGGCTGTTGATGGCAAACAGCATGACCGGGATTCAAACTCACGATCCTCTGGTGATAGTGTCAGCGTCTTAGCCCGCTGAGCCACTCGGGGCCAAACGTTTCTCTCTTTTTATCAAGTTTGTAAGGCAGCTTTTCAGCACTGAGTACCAGCACTTTGGAATCATGCATCAGGGTGATTATTAATGCAAAGCTAAATATAATCTGATACCACGAAAACACTGTGATATCACATCTCATCCAGAACTAGGAGTCACCTGCTTTTAAGGCAGATGGAGGTGCATAGGAGCGTCTCCAGTGGATCTGTTTGGTTTGTTGTGTGGCAGTGAGCGAGGAAATCCGAGGCTTTAGGAGCTTTGGGGATCTGCTTGCAGCTCTGGCGAAGCTTCGATAGACCCAACAGTGAAAGCACAGGTCATTGCGAGACAAGGAGGAAGTGTGTGAGTGTGTGAGGGCCATGTTTTCATGAAGAGTAGCAGAGGTGACAGAGGAGGCTGACGGGGCCGACCTCTGCGCTGTGTAATAGACAGACGGGGGGACTAGAAATCACGAACTGTCACCGAGAACGTCCCCGTAAACACTGACACTCCATCACCCCTCCTGCGTCTCTGACAAAACGTATTAGCATTAGTGATCTCAGCGGCAACCTCTTCGCTTTTAGTCACAGTGGATCTGCATACATACACATGCACCCACCCACGGGAGCGCCACGCTCTGCACATGTGTGTGTTTGTGTGCGTGAGAGAGTGTGAGTGTGTGTGTTAGTGTGTAGCACTGTGAGACTGCAGGGCTTGTCTCTAATTGCGGCTTTAATTGTGGCGGTGATTCTCGCAAGCCGCTGATACGTATGACGGGGCCAGCTTGACTTATTGACAGATCCACCAAGCGAGCGCGGCGACCTGACAAAAACACATTGATTAATTACAAGCCATCCAAGACAATTAGCTGGAACGGAATGCAAAACAAGCCAGCGAGCAAACTTCCACGCGCACACATGTGCACGCACACACACCAACCTAGCCTCATTTAAACCCGCCGAGGATACATCAAACAATTTCTTTCTCCCGCGTTTCCAAGGCAACACTAATATGTTAGCTCGCCAGTTTTACTGGAAAGCATTTCACTTGACAGTTTTAAAAATGATTTAAAAGCCGGCTTAGTATGTGTGCCTCATCTGGCCTATAGTAAATCAGCTCGTAGATGAAACTCTCCCCAGCTGTCAGCAGGGGGGAGGCAGATGCTCGTTCGTGGTTTGGCCCGGAAAGGCTAGTTTTGGTGAAATATCTCCAGGTTACTCCACTTCTCACCTCACCGCTCAAGCTCCAGACACGCGGTCATTTGTTTTAGCCAGCCTCAACATCATCCTTGATATTTCATCTTCCCTAAGCGCTCTTTATTAGCATGTTTAAAGGCAAGTGGTGGAGGTCACAGTGCTGGGACAGACTGGATGAAGAAGAGCATTCCACTGACACTGCTTTCTAGTGCTGATACTGGCCAGGAGTGACAGATTCCACAGTCAATGTAATTACTAAAAGTTATCCAACAAACAATTCTTGTGCATTTATTTGCATATTTTAAGGTGTGCAGGTGCAGGTACATCCTACATATGTAAAGTTGCCAAAAAAAGGCTTTTCAGACCAGTATAAATGTATGATGAGTGTATAAATGAGTATGAAGAGCGCTTTTTAACAAACATCCACATGATTAAGAGAAACCATGTAGATTTGAAACTGAATAAGAAATAAAAACAGCACTGGTATTAGATTATAACTTGTTGGCTGGTAACCTGAGTCACTTTCAGGAGAGTGGGATGGTTACATCCTTACTCTTCACACTCACTGCTCTCATTTTTGGCTACTGACACAGCATGCCCTGTTATGGAATCCCACTTACTCTTTTTTTTTTTTGTTTTTTTTTTTTTTACCAATGACTCCCTATGGCTCTTTTTATCTCACCATGTCACCATTTCCTTTCACTCTCTATTCTTTTCACCACCTCCATCTTCCTCTCTCATAGAATCCCCCCACTCTTTCTCACTCATCCTCATGTTTCCATGCTCCCCATTGACCGATCCCGATCTGTTCCCCCTCCACCCCCACCCCTAACGGAACAGGTTTGCTACTAGTGCACATAACAATCTTGCCAGAGGAGAGCTCCCAGCACTTACAGTAAATGAAGCTCCGGCAGCCGCCCAGCGAGATGCATTAGATTAGGTAATGGCGAGATGAGTGATGGAGGTGGCCAGCCCCTGCCGCAGAGGTCCTGGAAATAAGCGTCCGCCGCGGCCCGCATATTACAGCTTCAGATTATACAGGCCACTGATAGAATAATGTCAGCTGAACGCTGGGGCTAAAATTGAACTGTCAAGAACTGTCAAATACACAATAATATGCTCGGCAAACCTAAGTCATTGCAAAGCCCTGAATGGGCTCGCACTTGTGTGCTGAAAGAATACTGCTGGACAAAACATGCACTTACAGGCAGCGGTGGACAGAGGTGTGCAGAAGCCTTAGTAGAGGTAATCTAAACCCAGATTCTAGAAAAAAGTAATGCTACTTCACTGAAATAGTGACTCATGTACAAATAAAAGCAGCTTTTTAAAAAAAAAAAAAACAGCTTCCTTAGAAGTGCAGAATTAGCAGCTCGACTTGCAGAATTTCATAGTAAATGCAGCATCTATACTCTTAAACTTTCTTGGCCTAAATGGTGCTTGCCTTAGGCATATTCTATGGAAATCCTTTCACTGGCATATATCCTTTACATTCTGTGTCCTTCACATTTCGCACATTTACAAAAAATTCTATGGCATCAATCCAAATAACTCTTTTAAGAAATGTCTGTTAAATTACTGTCTTCAGTAAAATGCTAAAGCTCAAAAGTGAGAGGTGTGAGCAAGAATAAAGTTCAAGAGCTGAACCAACAATGCAGCATTAAATTAAACACAAAAAATCAACAAGAGACTCAATAATAATGACTAATATAAGTACTGAGTAAAAAGTAGATTCATTTCATTACAAAAGTATTTTAAAAATACACAGAAAAGCACAAATTCATTCATGGAACTGAGTAAACTTTACTGCCCACCACTGCTGATGGACTAGCTCTGCTGAGAATGTAAGCAAGCCAAGCTCATCCCAGTTAACTTTGATGCCTACATGTACTCACTTGAAGACTCGAGGCGCTGATGTTTTAAGTAGAACCAATCCAATTCCTCCTTGAGTTGTAATTGGAGAAGAGGAGTTTTTCAAGACTTTTGTTCCAGAACCGATGTCAAATAATAGTGCAGTGAAAGGGAAAGAGACATCTTGCAGAGACAATGCAGTAATCTTTTAATCTTTCTAATTTTTTTTTACTCTCTAAATACACCACCTTTGAGTGTTAATATGATCACCTGCACAAGGATAAGTGCTTTAAATCCTGCTGATAAAAACACTGGCAGATTTAAATCTGTAGCCACATTTATAACTCCGCCCACAGCCTGCTAGCTGGGGTAGTTCAATTCATTTAAGCCTTGGCAGCTCTCACACTTCATGCTTTAAACTGCTTGGCTCCGGTCAAGCACGTTTCCCCATCACAAAATTAAAAAAAAAAAAAAAAAAAAACACCATGCTTGTAGCTATTCATGAATATTCATGCATGTGCCTATTTCCTTCTGCTTAAAGAGTTTAGCCCTTAAGTGAACCTTGTGCAAGCGAACTGTATTATCACCAAATGTATAATTAATTTGTAAATCATCCGAGCGTATGATACATTTAAAATGCTACTCTAGAGCTGCTTTTTCTTTGTTTTTTTTTCCAAGTGGATTAAAGATGGAGATATCATCACTTCGAATAAGCCACAAATCAATAGCTGTGTGTTAGTGTGGAGCTCGTCCACTTCTCTGATGGCGCAGGTTCATTTAGGTAATGGTCTAAAGAGGCAGTGGAGGAAGAGGAAAAAAAGGGCTTAATAGAGAAAAGCTCCAGACAGCCCACTTAGAGCAGAGCAGGGTGGATCAGGGCCAATTAGTGATGGTGTAGTCGTGCAGTAACAGGGCTGAGTCTGGGGGCAGAGGGGCATGAGGGACAGGCCCGCAGGCTGGTTTCAAAAGCAGAAAGATGGAGGCAGTTGTAGCAAAAGATTATGTTAGAAATCCTGCAGTGAGGAGTCTGTAATATCAAGCAGAACAGAGCAGGAAGTGCACAGAAATTAACCCTTAATTATAAACCGAGAGCTATTACTTTTGTGTTACTGTACTATTTATATAACTGTGTATTTAATTACACAGTGAGAATTATGGTATCAAATAATGACAAAAACATAGCAAATATGTAAAAGGGCTTAATTTTCTGGAAAACATTTGTATTAAATTCAAATAATAATAATAATAATAATAATAATTATTATTATTATTATTATTATTATATATTAATATTATTATTAATATATAATAATTATTATTATATAAATATATTATTATATAATATATAAATATTATTATTATTATTATTATTATTATTATATAATTATTATATAATAATAATAATAATAATAATAATAATAATAATAATATTATTATTATCTGCACCTTACAAAACACAATTTCTCCATGTATTGTTTTTGTAAAGTTATAACAAGTTTTGGTTATTACTGGAGTTAAGTGTGACTTTTCAGCATAATCACTGTGGGATCTGGAAAGTTCTATGAAATCCACTCACGCAGCAAAATGGCTTGAGAACATAACACAAAAGCAAAAATAGTCTATCTGTAGCACACAGTGTACGGTACTTTATAGTCTTTATCGGCTTCTGTCTTCTCTCTTTCAAATATGTAATGCAACATTAATTCACAGAAAATTCCCCTGTCGCTCCAGCACTAGCCTTTAAAATATGCTAAATCAAAGTCTCCCATAAAACATAAGTTACACTGACAATGCCATCTGCAAGGCAATCCCAGCGCGACTGTCTCCAATAGACATTCTGAGATGGATGATTAGATCTTCTAGCTGATAGTCTATTACCTTAGTGGCAGAACCAACCTTAGCACTATGCAGCTCGCTAATCTGTGTTGGTATTAGGAGGAGAATCTCTAGGCACTTCTCAATTTGATTCAAGGTGCCAAGATGTGATTATAATTTTTGATTTGTACAGCTTTTATGTTTTATCTCCCATATTTGTCCATCTTCATGTTAGAGATGAATTTGGTGAACTTGAATGTAACACAGAGAACACTTATTGCCTTTAAGAATACACTAAAAATAAAACTACATGTTTCTGTTGTTTCTGTACATCACAGAAACTCACTTTTAGCCAAATGGGGTTAGATTTATGGGCTTGGAGAACATATAGATCAAAAGACATGTAACATCTTAAACATAAACGTATGCAAAAGTTTGGAAACCCCTGGTCAAACTGCACATTTTAGATTAGATTCAAATTTTTGTCAATGCCATTTGCTAGGCTGTGAACATGTGCCTGAAGTGGTGGGCATCCCTATCCATGGCATCCAGTGAGCACATGAAGGTTAGGTGCATTGTTCAAGGGCACTTCAGTCATGACCTGTCTGGGGATTGAACTGACAACCTTCGACAAGACCAGATCACTAACCAGCAGACCACGACTGTTGAGTTTGTGGAGGTTCAGCAAATTGTAGTGCAGTTTCTCTTTCCTTTCTACATTTGATCAGATTAAAATGTAATGTTTAACTTTTAAGTTTTACTTTGAACTTAAAAGCAAACATGACAAAATATGCAATAACGGTCACACTTTAGATTTCAATTAAATGTTTAATTTAGTAAATAAAGAATAACTGTATATTACAATGTGCGGACAGTTGTTCTCGGTATAAGATGCATATTTTCACTTAAAAAATAATCTGTATTTTAACCAGGGTTGTCCAAACTTTATTAATTAGTAGAAAAATATATATTTTTTTTATAAAATTTAAAGTCGGATGTTTTACGCATTGTAATTTTCTCAGAAAATCGTGATGCAGCCAACACCAATTCGCCCACCCCCCTAGCTGCAGGAAGTTGCTTTCAGTGCAGAACTACTAAAGGTATCTTAAGGACAGACAGTGGCCAAAGTGTTACGTGTGCAAGCAATTGGGACTGTATTATTCATCACGCTGTATCTCCTACATTCCAGCCACCATAAACACCCACAGAAGCTCCTCCACTGCTCCAGCACCGACTGTTTCAACCTGCAAATTCTTGGGACTCTTTGTGAAGCCAGAAGAGGCCCGTTTTGTCAATGTCACTGCGGATATCCATATATACAATGCAATTAAAGATAAGCCTAATCTCCCACACCCACACCAGATCTTCATTTTTTCCTATCAAAGCCTACAGTATGTACAAACCAGAGGATTAGCTGTAGACTTCTATCCTTTAGAATAAACTCAAGCACAGCCTGCGCACAGCAAATGCAACAAGGACAAAAAATACACAGAAATACTGCACACCGAACATAAAAACGTGGAATCAATTCATAACACAGACAGTGTTTCAACAATGTAAAGCAATGTGAAGCAAGACTTGAATAGACTGGAAGATGATTTGTTTTCTTCTTCCACTTTCAATGTAGGCTCTCAAAAAAAAAAGAAAAAAAAAAATCAAAATGCAGCAACTTTAATGCCTGATAAGCGAAAGTCATTTATGCCACAACTCAGTACAGCCTCAACATGCATGCTGTAATTTGAATATTATATAGCCAAGGTGGTTAAAGATCTGTGCATGCTTGTGATTCACACTCTACATGTAGCATATCATGAAAGTATTTGTGCTTTCATATGCTTGTGAAATCAATTATGCTCTACTGCATTCTTGTACAGCTCAGAGGTAGAATATATTATTATGCAAATAATCGTACACAACGTGCATAAGGAAGTAGCTATTTAGGAAATAGTTTTTCTCAGCCTGAAAGTGTAGCTGCAGGTAAATGGAGTAAATGCCTCTGGTGGCAGTTTGGCACAATGCAGATGAAACATTATTGATAATATATAACCAGTGAGCCGCTTAAAAATACCATGTTTTTACTCAACTCCCACAAGATGTCTTTCTCATTTTTGGCATCATATGCAAATTTCTGGATTTGAATTTATTTATTTCATTTCATCACATCTGTGGAAGGTATTAATTCTGCTCTCTTATTTTAATACATGGGCTTTACGGCTTGTAATTGCATGATTTGCATTTTTTTGCGCCCATTATAAATAATCCATGCAATACACAGTCTCGCTGCCAAGCTGGCGTTCGGCTCACTTTTTAATCTGGTGAAACAGTTGCTTTATCTTCTTGTTCAACCTGGGGTTTATCGTTTGTGTTTGTGGCACTGCACTGCTCATGTGGAAATGTTTACAAAGCAATAGACTCACCCTTCGCCCGCTAATGCTGGAGTTTAAAGTATTAAGACAATCACTTTACCACCCTCAGTAAGCATCATGTCCTTTCATGAAAAGCATGCCTGGGACTTGCTTCTTTATAGAGGTGTGATAGATAGGAAGGCGCATTTGTATTTATCTGTGGTGGTGTTGCTTTTCCCCATCGGTCTACTGGCCTTGCTATTCTCCACCATCTCCCTGAGGGGGGTGAGACTCCACCAAAGAGATGAGCACATCTGCATTTGCTGCATTATCATTTCAGTACCAGTACAACTCAGCTGCATAGCAGAATGCGAAGTTCTGCAGCCAATAAGCAACACCTACTCCCTGAAGTGAGGCTTCCCTTCACCCCCGCTCTTTTTTGACCGGCTAGCAACTACAGTAATGTGTACACGGCGGCCCCAGCAGCATAGCACACTCAGATAAGCTAAGACTACAACCATTACATAACCCTGGCAAAAAAAATCCAGAATAAATGAATGTATAGTGCACACAGCACAGCACTTAACTCCTGCAGAAAATGACAGAGCATGCTGCTACCCCACCAGCCATG
>BRDA01084795.1:0-18715 GCA_036984385.1 Crenuchus spilurus
AAATATTGACATTTGCCATCTCCACATCAATGCATTCAGTTTTTATTCACAATTTGTTTAGTGTCCCAACTTTTTTGGAATCTGGTTTGTATAAGCACCTTTCAAGGTACCCAAGGACACCTTACACATAAAATAAAAGCAAATAAAACAAAAATAAACACAAAAACAAGGCATTTCAAGTAAAGTAAAAAACAAAGCACACATGAAACAAGAAAGAGAAAAAGTAGTCCTAAACAGTTATACTGAATCTAAGGTTAATGTCAAGTTTGATAGACCTGTTTAAAAAAGTATGTTTTTAACTGAGTTTTAAACATAGATAGAGAATATTACGAAGGTCCTGAGGAAGAGAATTTCAGAGGCAAGGAGCAGCATGGTTAAAGGCTCTGGACCCCATAGTAGAAGAACGAGTGATAAGTATAGTGAGAAATTAAGATGAAGAAGATCTAAGAGTACGAGATGGGGTATAATAGTGAAGAAGATCAGAGAGACATGGAGGTACTAAGTTGTGAAGGGCCTTAAACGTGAGAAGAAGAATCTTATAGTCTATTCATGCTTTAACAGGGAGCCAGTGAAGTTGTTGCAGGATAGGCATAATATGGTCAAAGTAAGGAGTGCGAGTGATAATCCGAGCAGCAGCATTCTGGACCAGTTAAAGTTTATGGAGAAGTTTGGAAGGCAAACCAGAGAGAACAGAGTTACAATAATCAATGCAAGATGTGACCATGGCATGAACAAGTGTAGCAGTACTATTTGAAGTAAGAGAAGAACAAAGGTAGTTAATATTACGTAAATGAAAGTATGCAATCTGGGTAATGTTATTAACATGGGCTTCAAAGGATAGTGTGCTGTCGAAGATGACTCCCAGACTCTTTACCTGAGAAGAAGGTAAGACTACTGTATTGTCAATTGTAAGTGAAAGACTGTTGCACTTGGCCAAAATTGACTTTGTACCCAGAAGGAGAACCTCAGTTTGATCACTGTTAAATTTTAGTAGGTTATGTGAAAACCAAGATTTTATTTCCAGCAAGTAGTCGGAAAGAGTAGAGCGAGGAAGAGCTATATTGGGCTTGGAAGAAATGTAGAGCTGAGTATCATCTGCATAACAATGGAATTGAATGTGGAATTTCCTGAAAATTTGACCAAGAGGTAGGAGATGGATAATAAAAAGAAGAGGGCCTAAAACAGAACTATGAAGAACTCCAGAGGTAACAGGAAAAGACTGAGATCTGAAATCTTTAAGTTGAACAAACTGAGTGCATTCAAATAAATAGGAACTAAACTAGGTTAGTCCAGTGCCAGTGATACCGATGGAAGCTAGTCTCGCTAAAAAAATGTTGTGAGAGAAGGTATCGAAAAAGTATCCCCCTCCCAAAATCCCTCCCTCTCACTCTTTTTAGTGGACTCATCCCACCTCCAACACTTTTTTCCTCATATAATCTGCAGTATGCACATGATCAGGTCTTTTTCACTGCAACAGAAAGCACCCCTCCTCCTGTGATGCTAACAACACAACAAATTGCAGCGTGGCCTATATTTCTGACTGCAGTAATTGCATGCTCTTGTCTCCCTTTGGAAAAACTCAGTCTCCGAGCGGGTTACTTGAAATTCTGCCAGCCTGCTTTGATGTATGAAACATACATTTTCTTCTAATAAAACAGGGTGCATCCTTAAAATACTGCCACATGTCATGCAAGAAAAGGGATTCTTTTTGGAAATAGTCTTTATTTGACTAAAATAAACCTACATTCTTACCAAAGGGTTCTTTGGAGCAATGCTACTTCAAGAATCTTTCATTTTGGGGTTTAAAAAAAAACAATTCAGTTGAGAGGTTCTTTATGAAACCAAAAGTGCTTGTTCTATGATCATTGCTCCAATGGACTGTAGATTTTAAGATTTTACTGAGCTTCTTTGTTCTCAGAACTGTACCTCAGTACATTATTATTTATTCCCCTTAGCTGCCCCTGAATGAGGCAATAACTCATACCTCTATTGTAGTAGAGCTAGACCAAAGATCTCCACACACTCAAACTCTAGACTTGTCTCAGTGAGTGGTGAAAGGTCTTAGTTTAGATCTCTTCACCTTAGTGTGAGTGACTGAGGTCTTCAAAGAGCCACTCAAGCCTGTGTCCTGCTGACAGAGTGATAAGCCTCTCAGATGAGAGTCGCACAGAGCAGAAGGTGTTTGGACTCCAAGCACAGTCACAACTACTGATTACACAGACGTCTGAGGGTTTACAATGAACTTCAGCGTTTCAAAACCTCAGAAACTGTTTAACATTTTTTCTATATGAGGATATTTTTCATCATTTTTTAAGACAAACATCAATGGATGATGTTAGCAAGTGAAAATATCTTGCAGGCAGTGTATGTAATATACCAAACTAAATCATGATTGGATTCCATTGGATTTTGCTTCTTCAAATAAGAGGAAAAATAAGGCTTATGTTGATAACAAGTGTTCAAATTCAATAGTCACTCAAATAGCCCAGTCATTTCCATAAAAATACATCACAAAAACATTGACCTCGACCTGCATCCAGATCTTAATTATGGTTCCACAGACTAAGTCATTTGTTATAGGACACAATGCACAGTGACTTATTGTGAACTATAAGAGCAAATCAACCTTTGCAGACAGCAGCCAGGTGTGAACTGAAATTGTTGTAAAACACATGAACTAAGGTTTGTGAGACCTTAATTAAGATGTGGATTGGTTTGAATGAGCTGGGAACAGTTTTGTTGATATTTTTTACAGAAATGCCTGAACTATTAAGGCTGCAATTAAGCGCAACCTAAATTAGCATTGTAGCTCCACGTCTAAACTAAAGAAGCAATATTTGGACACCAAACAAGACCTGACTGATCATTAAAATCTATATTAATTTAAAAAAATAGTCATAATATAGCTTGTATTCTATCAGCATTAGGCTGGTCCAAAATTTTCGACTTCCAAAAAATCAAACTCCCACCCTCTTATTTTAATCTGGAATTAATATTAAAATCAATATAACTTAATATTTATGGTATTTAAAACACTTTGCAATTAAAAATCAGTGATGTAATTAATATTTAATAACAAAGCATACAAATATAAAAAGTAAGTAATTGTTAAGGTTACAGTAAGTAAATTAAATAAAAAAACTAAGCAGCATTGTTTACAGTAACTGACCTTCTTTAGTAAAAGTTAATTTAAAATACATTTGATTTCATTTGATGGAGCACTGACCCCAAATATTAACTTATCTTTATAAAAATGGCACTTTTACTTTTCCACAGTAATAGCACCGAATGGAAGGGTGGGAGGAAAGAAAAAAACATTTTCATGTATACCCTGAACCACCTTACTCAGCATTTGTAAGAACTCTGAATGTAAAAACTTTTCAAGTGTTGACAAAAAATGAAAAAAAAAGTCAAAAGTGGAGATACAAGTTGTTGTTCAGACAGTGCTGTTATGCTCATCAGCATTACTGTGAGTTAGTCACAGGCACAAGGCCACAGGCAGTTCTCCAAGGAGTAATAAGTGACAAAAATTATGATTTGTTAATTTATTTAATATTTTATTTGGCTCTGTCAACACAAATAGTTATAAATATGTTTATATATCAGTTATACTAAGTATACTATACTAATAATACAAACAATTTAATGTAAATTACAGTTAAAGGAACACATCTGTAAAGTGATACATTTATAGTTAAAAGTCCCAGTGCTGATAGAATACCATTTGTTCGATCAGCTTACTTGGTTAGAGCTGTTATATAAACCATTACTTTAATCATGACGCTTCCAAACAATAAACCAAAACAAGCCAAAGTTAGATTACTTCATTTCGCAAAACTGCTTCAGATAACTAAGAATCTGTTATATATTCTTACAACGACTTCACAATGAGGGATGTTAGATACTGTATATTGCCTATTCTCAGCATTTGTTATGATTCATGCTTTTTTTCTGCTGATTCTATAATGATAATTTACAACATTTGATTATTCTGTGTCTTGGACCCTAAAGCATATACAGCTTAGTCTGTTTTTTATAGAATGACCGTGAATCAACCCTGCTTGTGTATTGATCTCTAGGAAAGCACTGCATTGTAGAAAAGCAGTATTTTATGGACCTACAGTATGTCCATCTTTAAACCACTAGGATTAAGACTTAGAAGCTACATTGTTTCCTTCTTGCATGGTTTCCACTAAAACCTCTTTTTTGTTTTAACATTTTAAAAAATTGTCATTTTCATTATTTGAATTTCTGTTAAAATGTGCTTGAAGTTTTAATTTCAATTTTAATTCAGCACTGGCATGTACAACCACCATTCTTTATAGTGCAACTGCATAACAGAAAGTTGTATTTATAGGCTTGATAGTGAGCAGGGAGGAGGAACTGATATAAAGGGTGAGGAGGGAGAAAGAATTATCATTGTGCTCTATGCACAAAGAAAGGAGAGTGTTATGAATATTGACAGAATAGTTCGCATAGCAGAAAAACGGATACGGATGGTTCTTGGGAAGGAGGACCCAGGTATGATGATGTTAAGTGTTTTAGATGTTTAAATGGTGAGGCCTAAAAATTCTAGTTGATTTGGTTCCCAGTGACAACTAATTCTGTCATGGAGTAGTTGGTGCACTCAGTGGAGTTTGACAGAGGACACATTTAAACTCAGAGACGTCTTGGTAATAAATAAGCTTTTATTGCTTATCTTTTATTCTTGTAAACTTGGGTGTGAGGCTCAGGGGTTAGTTGCTGAGAACATAAATTTCATGCCTTGTACAAGAATGTATTTTATTTTTATTGCCTTAGTCACATTTCAAATGCTTTCAAATTTGTCACTTATAATAAATTATAAATATACAATAATTACCCAATACAGTAAATTGTTATCATTCTTTCTCTGTAACTGTAAAAATGTCATGTCCATGCATATTTTTTGTATGGGTTGGCATCTTAAAGATCTAATCATATCCCTTAACTTGTCAATCAAATATATTAATCATTACAAATGAATTGAAAAACAAATAATGTCCATTTAATTTTTTTAACGTGTTAGCTAGCTAGATCTTTAGGCATGCTGCTGAAAGCCTAGGTGTGCATGACATTATTAAAGATAAATACTGTAAATACTGAGATTATAAACTACAGTTTGGTGTTTTATTGACTTGTGTTATGGATTTATCAGCTACTACAACCCCAATTCCAAAAAAACGTTGGGACGCTGTGTAAAGTGTAAATAAATGTGAATAAAAACAGAATGCAATGAGTTGCAAATCTCATAGACCTATATTTTATGCATAGTAGAACATAGAACACATATCAGATGTTGAAATTGAGGCATTTTACTATTTCATGAAAAAATAAAAATAAGATGGCAGCAACACATTTCAAAATGGTTGGGACAGGGTCATGTCTACCATTCTGTATCTCCTATTCTTGTAACAACAGTCAGTAAACATGGAAACTCAGTGAAGTGAGGAAACCAGTTTGGGTTTCCAGAAAGAATGTAAAATGTTTTTGACCACATTGACCACAGAACAATTTTTCTTTTTGCTTCAGTCCATTTTAAATGATCTTTGGTCCTGAGAAGATATTGCCATTTAAAAATCATGTTGACATATGGCTTCTTCTTTGCATGGTGCAGCTTTAACTTGAATTTGTGGATTGCATGGCAAACTGTGTTTACAGACAGTTATTTCAGGAAGTGTTCCTGAGCCCATGCAGTGATTTTCAGTACAGAATCATACCTGTTTTTAATCCATGAGTGACCAGTATTCACTGTCAGACTTTTCCCTTGCACACAGGGATATGTGTAAATTCTCTGAATCATTTGATGATATTATATACTGTAGATGGTGGGATATTCAAAGTCTTATGTCTTATGCAATTTTACGTCAAGGAACATTTTTCTGAAATTGTTCCACAATTTTTAGACAGTCTTTTTGCAAATTGGTGAACCTCTGCCCATTTTTGCTTCTGAGTGACTCTTCCTTAGTTGCAAATTGTTCCTCCAGCTGCTTTTATTAGTACCATTTATTTTCCAACCTTTTGTTGCCCTGTCCCACTTTTTTGAGATGCATTGCTGCCATCAAGTTCTAAATGAGTTAATATCTTTTCATGAAATGGTAAAATGCATCAATTTCAACATCTGATATGTGTTCTATGTTCTATTGTGAGTAAAATATGAGTCTATGAGATTTGCAAATTGTTGCATTGTTTTTACTGATATTTATTTACATTTTATACACTGTCTCAATTTTTGTATGTATTTCACAGACATAGAAGTGCCACACTTAAAAAAAACAGGTTCCTAAATGGAGCACGACCTGGTTGTGTGGTTCTAGAAAAAAAATACTTTTGATCATCGTAACACTGAGAAAGAACTTCCAACGCATAAGTTCAGCTACACAAAATCTTGACTCAAAATTTTCAATTACTTTACCCCCACCTCTCTTTCATACCTCTACTTATGGCAGCAGTCTGACCTCATCCCTCCCTGTGGAGAGTGATAAGCTGGGCGTCAGACTCAAGCTTCTTCGTCTGTGGCCTAACTGTTTGAAGTGTTCATGTATCTGACCCTGTGTGTGAATGTGTGTGTGTCTTTGAATCATTGGATACAAAGGTGTTGGAGAAATTCACAGCACTACCTATGAAATGAGAGGGTATATACGTGGGTGTGAAAATAAATCCACCAGCAGTAGAAATTACTCTTCATCAGGACTAGCCCAGTTACAGACCTTCAAAGAAGAATAAAATAAAAAAGAAATGCATTTTTAAACATTTAAGGTATAAGCAAAGTCATTTAGAGTGGTTTAATGTGGAACACTCTTTTCTAGAAAACATACAAAGTCAGAATTTTTCACTATACAGTGGAAACTTGACTTCCGAATTGAGCTTGTAACTCAGTGTGTTCGTACATCAAATTACATTTCAAAATTCATTTGAATTGAAATGCTATTAATCTGTTCCAGCAACAAAAAAAAACATACAAATTAATATACACCAAGTGTTTTTAAATAAGAAATAACTACTTTATAATTTACAACTAATGTATAAAAACAATAATAATGCATAATAAAAGACAATGTAAAGAAATAAACTGGTTTATTAACGGTATTTACATTAAAGATCAGATTATCTTCTTCAGTAACCTTTGCCTTTTTCACCACACTCTCCTCTCTTTCACTTGAAGGGCATTACAATAAAATCCTGTTGAAAGAGCTTTGTTTCTTCCTCCATTTAAAAATTTTTAGAAAATGAGTGAGACAAGGTTGTTTACACAGTGACAAGGCACAACATCTTCTCAGCAGTGATCTCTGCACTCACGCTCGCTAGTGACTCCTAATGCTGGTTGGCAAAATGGCTTGTGATTAATTATTAAATATTAAAACTTTTAATTTGCATATAATCCTAAAGCTCTGTGGAAGACTTTAAAACTCATAAATTAAGACTTTATTTGCCAAGAATATTAGTTATACATGAGTATCATCCATAAATGTGTTATTAGAGCTTAGATCATGTTATCAGTTGTTGAGGCATACATTAATATTTATGCTTCTTATGATTGATTAATATTTAACCAAGATATTACTTTATATATATATATAATAATGCTTAATACCAGTTGGCAACAACCCAATTGATGGCAGCCCTGAATGTTTTTTGAAGGCTAAAATTAAAAATGAAGAAAATAAAATTTCTAGCACAATTAAAGTATGGACTCCTTTCTGTGAGTAAGTGAGCAAAGAAACATGAATCTTCCTCCTTTGTCTGAAAGGTTCAGAATATGTTTTTTTAGACTGTGTGGAGATAAAAATGATGTAATGACTTCAGTCTGGGGCTCTGAACAAAGTTCTCTTGACTTTCTGACAGACTTGTCTCACTCAGCTTCTTTTATTGTCCAGATTTAGAACACATTGGATTTTGAGGTGGGCAGCAGGTGTCTGAACAAAAAGTGTCATTACTTCTGTTAAAAAATCTTTTACACTCTGTGAACATTTAATGGCAATCAAGATGGTACAAAATTACTTGGAAAACTAATCTCATTACAATAACGTTTGTTACATTTAAGAATTCAGTATGTGCAGCATTATGTCATCCTCATTAAGCCATTATTAAGCCTTAGGAAGTCAGTAGCTGGAAATCAACCAGCTGCTGTTCACTGTATTATAAAACATTCACCAGGCTAAATTAAGTTCAGAGTAGACATCTTTTATGCAGGTTTTATTTTTTATATTTTGTTTGCTTGTTTGTTATTTTCGTGAAAGCAGTGGTATGTAAAACAAGGTGGTGTAAAGTATATATTAACAGTGGTAGTATTTGATATGGGCTGTATGGTAAGCCGCCCAGGGCGGCAAGTCATCAGTGGTGGTACGATCAGCTGGCCCTGCCCCCGCGAGGTTTTGTGAAGCGCCCTTAGGATGATTGCCAAGAGACGGCGGAGTTAAGCCAGGTTTATACTTTATACATTGCAAGTTGTGCAAGGGTGCATGCACCAAAAATGATGTCGCAGCGCAAGGTTGTGTACCTCTCGATTTTTGAAACTTTGCAATTTTTAGCAGAATGGATGAATTTGAAGGAGCTCTTGAAGGATACTCTTGTGATACATATGTGAGATATCATAAAGATACATAGATGCTTCAAAATGAATGGAATGAGCTACTTTCATGGGGAAAGAAATTTCATTTTATTGCATGAAATAAGTGTTTGATCACCTACCAACCAATAATTCTGGCTTTTACAGACCTGTTAGTTTTTCTTTAAGAAGCCCTCCTATTCTGCACTCATCACCTGTATTAACTGTCCCTGTTTGAACTGAGGCAAAAAAAAATGTTCTGTGGTCAGGTGAATCAAAATTTAATACTCTTTTTGGAAACCAGAGACATTGTTTTCTGCAGACTCAAGAGAAGAGGGACCATCTGTCTTATTAACATCTATCTTGTTATTGGCACACAGTAAAACTTCATCTCTGAAGGTATGGGGTTCCATTAGTGCTTATGGCATGGGCAGCTTACACATCTGGAAAGGCACTATCAATGCTGAACAGTATATTTCAGAACAACATATGCATCCAGACAATGTCTCTTTCAGACAAGGCCTTGTATATTTCAGCAAGACAATGCTAAACCACATACTGCATCCATCACAACAGCAGGGATTCACAGAAGAAAAGTCTGCATGCTGAAATGAAGTGAATGACATTTGGTGCATTATGAATAAAAAAATCTGTAAAAGAAGATCCAGTTCTGTTTAGCAGCTAGAATGATACATCAGACAAGAATGGAACAACATTCCTCTCCCAAAATGCAATTGGTCTTCTCACTTCCCAGACATTTATAGACTGTTGTTAAAAGAAGAGATGCAACAAAATTGTAGACATGACTCATTGTAGAAATGTGTACTGAAATCAAATTCTAAATGAGTTAATATTTTTTCATGAAATGATAAAATGCATTACTTTTAACATCTGATGTGTTGTATGTTCTACCGTGAATAAAATATGACTGTGAGATTTGCAAATTGCATTCTGTTTTTATTTACATTTAACACAGTGTCCACACATTTGGAATTGGGGTTGTAGTAACTCATTACGGCCGTAATGAAGCATTGGCAGGACCTAGTAGAGTATTTGGTTAAGCTTGTGCAGCTGCAGAAGTTCAGCTTCAGACATGGTGAAGAGAACCACACAGCAGGTTCTGCTGTTATAATTTAACAAGACAAAATAGTTAAAAAAAAAAAGTAATAATAATAATAATAATAATAATAATAGTGATAACAATAATATTTCATCATAGTTTGTGCTTAATGATGCGGTAATTAGCAGTTATTTATCAACTACTGATTTGTATGGTTTATTAAGGACTTTACAGAGGTATTGCAATGACTCCTTTTTTCTCTTCTCCATTAAAGTAGAATGAGATGGATGGATGGATAGATAGATAGATTTTCAGTAGGGTGCAAGTCTTCAGTTGTAGCTTGGTGATGCTCTTACTGAAATGATCAGCTTATTTTTTTTATAATACTCATGTTTAATTTGTGAACACAAAGGTGATTTTATGGTAGATCATCTCAAACTTCTCCTGAAAGAGTCACATGTCTGTGTAATCCACTCTTACCAAAATCCTATTCAAGAGAAATCTGATGGGCTTTGAAGCTGCTTGCGTTGTTAAATTAGCGTGTTTTAAGAAGGTTAGTGATTTAATGCTGATTTATGTGCTATTGTATTATGTTCAGTTCCTAAGAGTCTGTCTGTACAGATGTATGAAGTGTTGCAGCACTGCATATCTGTCCATGAGTGTGTTTATTTGTTGTCCCCTAATCCTCTAACACAACCTGGTCTGCTCGCTCAGGCCTACGGTATCCTGTCCGTTTAGCATTATGCGTAATCCCTACATAAGCTTTTTTCCTGCAGACTTGACTGTACCCATCGCTCAACCTTATTTGGTGCCATTTTTCCATCTGCATAATCAGTTGGAATATATGAATGTATTGGATTGTACTGGATTGTGAACACGGCACACATTTAGTCCCTCTCGCCATTTGTTCAAGGGTGCCGATTGATGCCTTACGTCATAACAAAATAGGGATTTGACCACTTTATCCAGTGAGATTTTATGATTTATGTACATGAGCCTAAAAAGATAACAGCTTTTTGTAATTTTGGCTTGTCAATATTTTATTTTTTTTAGCTCTCTTCACAGAAGGTTATTCATGAGGTAAAATGAGGTGAATCCACATTGAACTATTTTCACAGCTGAGGTACACATGCTGGAGAGCTATCTAGGCTATATCAAGAGAGCACAGTACAGAGAGTCAACACAACTGCTGTTTTTCATGCATTTCAAGTATTTTACAGTGTCTTCAAACATGGCTTACATTTTTTAACTGGAACCATTTGTTTTATAATGACTTTTCACATTATAATGAAGCAATCCATGACAAATAAGGAAATTATTCTTAATGACTTAATTTTTAGCATTAAATGAGTATTCCATTGGCTTAATTAAGTCAATAAGATGTAAACAAAGTCATTCAGATTGCTTGTCTCCAGATGGATTGAAGATAAAAAATATTATTAAAATGTATTGCTATTTATGTAATTTCAATCAATTTAATTGTCCATTTTTATTCACTATATCCAACTACCTCACTAAATACTGTATTCACTATATGCAAGCTACCTTTTTTCCTACTTCCAGAGCTTTCAACTCATGGGCCCAAATAAACAACTACAACTCACTGCTGCCCTCAGAAATTGATAAAATGAAATCATGTCTTTGTAAATATGTTTTTTCTTTTGTTTTACCAGAACCACACTGATGAAAACACACTCAATTCACATTCAGTTTATTTCAATATTACTGTGAAAGCTAACAACCATTGAAAATAATTGCAATCATCTCTAATAATTGCAGAAAATGATGTAATATTAATGCTACGGTTACCTCTAAAAATATTTCACCAAAAGATAATACTTTTCAGTACATTGCTAGATATTTGATACTGTACGTTTAGGTTCACTGGTTATTTTAGCTTGCATGTAAATTACTTTATGGCACATGGATTCTATCACCACCATTGTATAAAAAGGTAAATTACTTCATAGCAGAAAATGTTTTTTATGTTTATGTGTCTTGTTTTTATGTTTATTTTACTGTACTGTATTATCCAACTGGTGAATTGAAGAAAACTCATTAACTCATTAACATATGAGCACTTAAAGGTGTATGCATGCTGTTGAGTGTGTGTAGATTCTGCTTGTACCAAAGAACAATGTCAGAATTTCCATGAAATTTTCTACTTAAGAATTGTTGGTGAATTAGTCATATTAAGTTTATATTTCATTTATTGAAATATAGTGGGGTTTTTTTTGGCAAAATTGGTCTAATTCCCCTTGTAAAGAATTCAACTTTTTGAAGTTGAAGTATTTTACATCAATTTCATACACAATGTCATAGACATTCTCTCAAATCACAGTCAAGTGATTCTTGACAAAGAATTAAGTGTGTCAAGTGCGCACTGTGAAGGCTACACACAATGAAAGGTGGAGTGGTCCAGAATCACACGGGACACTACTCGGCTATTTACAGTTAGTGTAACATGTCTTGAGGGCATTCAACACACACAAGTGAAGGTCAGTGATGCTGAAAATAGAGCGTGTGTCCCTCAGGTAGCTACAGCTAGTCCAAGATGGACTACACCTGGTCCACTCATGCAGTCCTGACAAATGATAATGATAGTAATAGACCCTGTCTTCCTTGCTTTGAAGCACACAAAGAAGGAACCAAGGAAGTGAAGCATTTTTCGTGACATCAATAAAATGATAAACTGTGACTTTTGAATGATGATGCATATTTCATTTAGCTTCTTTAGGAATTATTGCTATTGATTTTTGCTTTTGATTTTTTTTTTATCTTGAAGTTTGCTAGATGAGTTATAGTTATACACAGTATATATATGAGATATGTATTCTTTTCTCAAATCACATGCAAGTCCAATTTTATATGAAACATTTATTCTAACTAGATTTTGAGTATCTAACAACTAGAATTCTAAGTAGATTTTGAGAAAAACATACTTCAGACAACATACAGTATGAGTAAAATGTTGAGGGATACTATTTTCCCACAATCTCTAAGAACTACTTACTAACAGTTACATTACTGTACATTTCTGTATCCCTCAACGCTCTTTGCTTTTTATCTCTTTTTTCACACTTTGACATTTGGGACAGGTGTTAGAGAGTAACCTCAGACACCACCAATGTACAACATCTACCTGCACGATGTGACAGCAACCAGTTCACATCAGAACACTTACCTTACATTAGTTATTAGACACAGAGGTGAGAAGAGTCTCTCCGGTTTTTTAAGATGAGAATGATTAAGAGTTGGAAATTTAGCTTGGACCCATTTTTATATTACAATATTCATTCATTATCACACCCGTTTAATCCTTATCAGGGTCGCGGTTAGTCCCCTACCCCCTCACTGGGCATTACATTAGTCAACTAAGCCCAGGACAGGGCGCCAGTCCATCGCTGGGTGACACACACACAGACAATTTTTAGAGAACCCAATTTACCTGACCTCCATGTTTTTGGACTGTGGGAGGAAACCAGAGACCCTGGAAAAAACCCACGCAGACACGGGGAAAACATGGAAACTCCACTCAGATGGGGAATCGAACCCAAGACCCCAGCGCTGAGAGGCGAATGTGCTAACCACTAAGCCACCGTGCCGCCCCTATATTACAATATTCTTATCAATTATAATAAAAATAACACTTATAGTCATATTGTGACCCTCCCGAATGATGCTGCGTCCCTGGCCCTGCCCCCGCCTTGTCTGTGCCTCAAGCTGCCATGTGCTTGTGTTGTGGTGAACGTCTTGTCATGTCCACACCCCCAGTCTCATCAAGTCATGTCATGTTTCATTGGTTTCACCTGTGTCCTGTCAAGTTCACAGCCCTGCTCATATTTCCCCTGTGATTAAGTGTGCTAAGTGTGATAAGCCCTCCCTGTGTTTCAGTCCTGCCTCTGTCATTCTGTGTAATTCTGTGTGAATCTGTTTATTGTCCGCATATCGTCTGTTTATGTCCGTGCTCATCAAGTCAAGTTTGTCTTTTGTATCACAGTCAACGTCTGTCTGTTATTTTGGTTATTTTGCTTCCGTCTTGTTCTGATCACAGTACCCATACACATATAAAACAGTTGTCATGCGCATAATAATTCATAACTGAGAATTAGTGTAGACTTTTTGTTTCATTTCAGGGGAGTTTTTAAATAGCTGACAAAAGGCGTAATTCATATATTGCCTCTCATTTGTCCAGCTGCCAAATGTTTTGCTATCATCAGGAAATATTGAGTTTAAATTCTGTTGATGCCATGAAAAAAGTTGAGAATTACTGGCAATGTTTTTTCTTTGTTGAGTTGTTGATGTTGGGCCAATACCGTCAGTTAATTGGTATAATGAATAACTTGTGTTTAGTAGCAAAGACTACATTTGGCATAAAGCAGCAGTTTCTAACAGAACATACTGGATTTAACAAAGGTCCTAGAATGCCTTTCACATTATCCATCCATCCATGAGTCCATCATTTTAAGCTATACTGTATCTCTTTTCCCTTTGACAGCAAACCACACCCTTCCCAAGGGCCATCTTCACTGGCCCAAAACTAAGCACTCAGTAAAACTTGATCCAATGCGACAATCACATACATTGGGTGCCAAAGACCTGTTGCCATCCAAAGGACCTCTAGGTGTCCTCCCTAAGGCTGTCCCTCATGCTGCCATAAGAAAATAAAAAAAAAATCTAACCATCTGCTTAAGTTTAAGAACATAAATGCCTTACTGGTTTTAAATGTAATATATGAGCCTTCTAGACCAAAATATGAATAATTTCATTCTTTATTTCCTGTTATTTACACACCCACCTCTTCCAAAGCGTGTGCGGTGTTGGATGTTGGAGTGAGTGGGCCGAGATCTGGACGACGTTCAGAAGTGCAGATCAATGTCTGTTGGCCACAGGCCGACCAGCATTCTGCCACAGCAGACCAGTAATAGAATAAGCATCGACAGTCAGGCTGCATCTCTGGCACCAAGCCACAGAGAACTGTATTAGTGATGGAGCGAGGGAGTCAGAGAGAGAGAGAGGGAGAACAAGAAAATGATTCGATTACCCTCCTGGCTAGTCAGACTGAAGCAGTGTGACTACAGGTTCAGCCTGAGAGGCTCACTTCTATATTATTTTGTAGGTGCTTTACAGATTGCTTTATGTTAGAGATAACTTAATCCTCAAAAGTTCAACTTTTACAGTTTTATCATACAGCTCGTAATTAAACATAATTTCAAATGTGTTATTTTTGAGCATAGCAGATGTATTATTGTTCTGTTGCTCGGTTGGACAAGCTTTAAAATGGCATGATTTATATGCATCTAAATGTGTGTCTGAAATGCAGGTGTTATTTCTGTAGATTTCTTATTGTGTAATTGTTCCATCACACCATGGTGGCCTACAGGATTAAATTACTTTATAATTGCATATCATAAGGGAGGCAGATTATTTGTGATTGTGTATGTGAGGCATATTGTAATTAAGTTAAATGTCTTTTGCCATATAAATGTATTTATACAGTTTGTATGCATGTGTTATATTTTTTAAATCACTGGGTTTAATTGGTCTTCAGTGGTTCTCAGGCACCCCCAGAACAGATTTTTTTGTCCAGTCCAACTTGCAACACATAAATAAAGCAAAAATGTGGACCGTCTAAGGTTTCCTGAGAACCGGTTTGAGAAGTGTTCAGTTGAATCTGCTTTTTATCTCTTTGTTCACACTTTCCAATATTGCAGCTGTTTTTATGTTTTGCAATGTTACATTTGTGTGATGTATTTGAATTGGCTACCCTAAGTGAGTTAAATTTTATAACGTCAGACTTTCTCACTTCACTCTTCAACACTTTCCCTCTAACTGTCCAGTGGGACTTAAATTTGCAGCCCCCTGCGAATCCTAGCTAATGATGGAAGCACCAGACTGGCCTTTTCTAGCCTAATTAAAACCCAGCCGTCTGGGAGTCTCTCTCTCTCTCTCTTTCTCTCTCTCTCTCTCTCTCTCTCTCTGTCTGTGTCTCTTTCTCTCACGTTCCTTCTGAATGTCACTGCTCAACTCTTGACACCCATTCTGCACCGTTTTTTTGTATCCGAAACCTTTTATGAATGACTGCGCATCATGAAGCGTCACAAGATGAATGGACTATATAGAGTTATTGATGGGTTCCCATCTATTTGGAGTTGTGTAGGAGGATGAAGGATAGAGGTGCAGTGAACGACATTGGCTGCAGAAATGTCCCAGTGGATGAAGTGATTTATAAAGCTGTGTGATGGGTCTGAATGATGAAGCCTCAGGAGAATATGGGAGTGTTGTGTGGAGGGGATATTTATGAGTGGAATTAACCATGAAGAGTTGCATTGTAGAGGGCCAATAGGTTACATGATTTTTCAAGTGTTGTTCAATGTTAGTAAGATATCTAGTTAGTAAGACTCTGCCTGCTTGTTTAATTTGGCAGGTGAGTTAGACTGTGTCAGATATATACATTGACATTGAGTCCCCTTCTGGGTGGAGTTTCCAAGTTCCCCCTGTGTCTGCATAGGTTTCTTCTGGGCTCTCTGGTTTCCTCCCACAGTACAAAAACATGGAGGTCAGGTGAATTGGGCCCTCAAAATTGTCTGTGTGTGTGCACCACTCGTTAGAGTTTTATTAACTTAAATATCTTCCGAGGACAGTATTACATACAATTGGTTCTGTGAGGCGACCAATCAGAACATGGAGGGGTGGAGTCATGATAACTGAATCCGGCACCAAACTGTCATTGCGATGGAACTGCAAAATAAAGAGCTGTTTGAAGCTGTAACAGCAAGCGTAGATATTATCCTCCCATATTTTAAACTGCACCATATCCTGCGCTTCCAAAGTTACTCAGTTTAGCGAGCTAGCTAGCTGATTCTGCATATTACCTTGAAATGAGCCATAACCTGCTACCTAGCAAACCTAACTAGCAATAGATGGACACTAGGAACGTGGGAATAGGATCCTCTACTCTCATGACTTCTTAATGTTAGGTAGTTAGCAAGCTTCAATTTTCACAACTTCCTCTCAGAGCATCTTCTGCCATTTATATACAGCTTACTTTTATTCTATTCTCATGGCACTACACTGCCCCTAAATCAACTTGTTGTACTTTAGATTCTGTTCTTAGAACATCTTACAGTTTGTACAGATTCTGCTCCTAAAGCAGCTTGTGACTGCGAGCAACTCTTGTTGCTTCAAGAATCCAAATAACCTTTTATTAACTCTAGATGTTTGGAAACTTGCTCTGATAGTAGCAATTAGTAAAGACTAAAAAATATCCATTACGGTTAGTAAATATGCCATTCAACAAAGCTATTTTTAGCAGCACATGAAGTAATGGGTCCACTCTTTCCTTTCATGACTGCATATCAGCTTGATGAATTGTGAACTACTAGCAACTGAACTCAATCATCCCTGCTAAAAGAACAGCACTTGACACTGTGGCTTTTCCATCACTGAAATAGGATTATTATTATCAATTGGGTCTGTATCATAACATGCATTGTGCAACAGAATTAATTAACACCCCCTTACACACACACACACACACACACACACACACACACACACACACACACACACACACACACACACACACTTTATGTAATTGAACTTGGTAACCATCCAAACACATAGCTTAATATTGCACACAGCCATTTGTGCTAGATGGCTAACAGTTCTAGTCAGGGTTCAGGGAAGGCTATTTTTCTTTTTTCCTTTCCAACACTTGTTTTATGTAAAGTGGAGTCTTTGTTCCCTCAAGAATATGGATGACACACTTGGAGATGATCTGTGCAAACTGCTAATGATTTGTCGCTGCCTGAAAAAATAAACTCAAAATTAGCTGCAAACCTTGGATTTAAACCAGCTAGCATGAGCTGCTAGCCACATGTTTGATGGCATAGCTCCACATATTAGCTATTCAGACACATGTGATTTGTATCTACTCTAGATTTTATTCTTTTTGATGTTTTGTTCCTGTATGGAAAATAACAAAATCAAGATTAGCTACAATCCTTGTGTTCAGAATGGGTACTTAGCCATGTGTTTGAAGGATCCCTTCTGGCTCCACACATCAGCTATTAAGGTTGTCACTCCTGACACCAAGAAATGGACTTAAATATTTATCTACTACCCACTGTACCATGGCGTCCTGTTTTGCATTATTGGTTCTTTTTTTCTGATTTCTATTTTACTTGCTAAGAATGAAGTTGTAGCTTTTATGTGTATGTAGACCAGGGGTGGGGTGGCTATCGGGAGGTTCAGGAGGGTTCCCGAACAGCTGGTCATTTCCAGGCCGAACCGGCCGTTAGTTTTTTTTTTTTTTTTTACCCAAGTAAGCACAGCAGCGCTCGCGCTGCACCTCTCGCGGCCTCAGGTGGAGACAGTGATGGCCGGTCGCGAACGTTTCGGCTCTAAGAGCTCTTTGAAGTGAATGACAGTAGCTGGCTCTTCCCTGACAGTAGAGGTCTGCATTACCGCGGGACTCCCGCGGGACCCGTTACAATACCTTGCGGCGCGGGACCAGTTAGTCGGTCAGTTAGTCTAGTCGTTGCGGGAGCGGGACGAGACGTAAATATCGAAAAATCCCGCAAATTAATAAATAGTCTAGAAAATGATGAGCTAATCAGTCAGTAAAGAAGTCAAAACACTGGCGGAGCATCACGTGAACAGACGTTCAGTCTCCCTGCCCACACACACAAACAAATGTGGGCACGCTTTCTCTCTCTCTCTCTCTCTCTCTCTCTCTCTCTCTCTCTCTCTCTCTCTCTCTCTCTCTCTCTCTCTCTCTCTCTCCCTCATTCACACAAACATACAAAGGCGCACAGAGAGTTCTCTCTGCACTAATAATTATTCATTAGGCCATAATTTTAAATATTAGATTTGATTGGCTATGTCGATGGTGACGTCATCACCCAGAAGCACTTGCGGGTTGAAACGGTGTTAAAATCGTTATAAATTGTTCATATCGGTTATTTTATGCAGTTGTGTTGTGCTGGCTTAGTGTTTTATTAATGTAGTCATCATCCTGTGTTGTTAGATGTGATTAATTTGCTTATGTGAGTAACTTACCGTCTGTGAGATGTGCAGTAACACTG
>BRDA01084795.1:18725-32822 GCA_036984385.1 Crenuchus spilurus
CTCTCTCTCTCTCTCTCTCTCTCTCTCTCTCTTTCGCACGGGTGTAAACAAACACACACACCCGTCCCTCTGACTTGCAGACAAGTGCACTACGAGGCGGTCACAAAACTGAAGAAATGACTGACTAATCGAGTAGTAAAAGATCTGATAAATAATTAAACGCCCTTCTCTCTCTCTCTCTCTCTCTCTCTCTCTCTCTCTCTCTCTCTCTCTCTCTCTCTCTTTCGCACGGGTGTAAACAAACACACACACCCGTCCCTCTGACTTGCAGACAAGTGCACTACGAGGCGGTCACAAAACTGAAGAAATGACTGACTAATCGAGTAGTAAAAGATCTGATAAATAATTAAACGCCCTAAAAAGCTATAAATGCAGAGCAGGGCGAGGGCGTTGCTGATCTGATTGACTGGCTGATTGACCAGGGCGCGGCGTTCCATAACATTGCCCAGGGCGCCCTCAGGGCGCCATTACGTCTGGAGATGACAGTCCCTTCTCGGTCGATGACAGTAAGTGAAGTTTCTCGAGAATCTCATGTGGGCTCGCTTTCTCTCTCTCTCTCTCTCTCTCTCTCTCTCTCTCTCTCTCTCTCTCTCTCTCTCTCTCTCACTCATTCACACAAACATACAAAGGCGCACAGAGAGTTCTCTCTGCACTAATAATTATTCATTAGGCCATAATTTTAAATATTAGATTTGATTGGCTATGTCGATGGTGACGTCATCACCCAGAAGCACTTGCGGGTTGAAACGGTGTTAAAATCGTTATAAATTGTTCATATCGGTTATTTTATGCAGTTGTGTTGTGCTGGCTTAGTGTTTTATTAATGTAGTCATCATCCTGTGTTGTTAGATGTGATTAATTTGCTTATGTGAGTAACTTACCGTCTGTGAGATGTGCAGTAACACTGATCTCATCAGCAGCTTAGAGTGTGTTATGTATGTATCTGGTCAACTGTCAAAGTCAACCCGCACGTGCGCGAGAACGCTCCGCCCCCAGACTTGGTGTGTTCTTGTGTTTTTGGAAGTGTTCAGGGCACAAAGAACACTAAATGTGGCCTGTCAGCAATGTTACTCTATAGGTGCACAAATAATTTGTAGCTGAACACAAAAAGACAATAAAGCTCTCTTGTTTTAAAATTAAGATTTGTCCGCTGTACGATCGTATAAAAGGCCTCTCAAAACCAAGCTCCCGGGCTGAATTTCAACCCCAGTCCGCCCCTGATGTAGACACATTCAAAATGTTGTGGCACTTTGATGTACAGACACAGAAAGATAGTAAGAAAGTAAAAATGAAAGAAAGAAAGAAGATTAAGATAGAAAATTTGTGATTTCTTGATTCTGCTTCTCATAACCTTAGTCATGGCTACGGTGGGATCCTGTCTGTTTATCAGTATTTGTCACAGTTTTTTGGCCAGTAATTCATTTCAATCTTTTAATAGCCAATTGCCCCATTGTTCATTCTGCCATGTAGATATATATATATATATATATATATATATACTGTATATAAAACACAATATTATTGTTATTGTGATCGATTACAACAAAATATGCTTTTCTGAGTAGATTTTAGATATCTTCTAGAACTGGGGTCTCAGTCTGTGGTACTGGAGGGACAAAACTAGGGTTGTCAACCGTCTCGTAAAATACGGAATCGTTATTGAACCAATACGGGACGGGCTTTGTTCCGTATTTTTATCAAAGGGGGTGAAATAAGGTTGATCTGAGACAGAACGACATGTGTGAATGAAGAGGAAACCCTGCTGCTTTTTCTCTCTCCCTCTCTGACGTGTTTCAGTAGTGTGTGTGTGTGTGTGTGTGTTATGAGTCATTGGCGAATGAAACGGCTCTTAGAATCGATTCTTTGAAGTAAACGATCAGAGCCGACTCGTTTCCCCTCTTTTTTCTGTTGAAGTCGCACAGGATTGGTCAGTTACACCATGTAAGGTCGTGGGGGGTCACTATATTAGTACAAGTATTAACTATAATTGTTGCATGCACACACACAGAGAGAAGCTACAAAAAGACTCTCTCTGCATATGACGAATAATGACATAAGTTTAAATAAATAAATGTGCATATAAATGACTGAATAATTACACACAAGTAATTGTATAGACAAAAAAATAAAATAATAAATACATTTTGTCATGAAAAAGGACATTTATAATCCAAAACAGACAAAAATTCACTGAAATATGGTGCCATCTACCGAAGGCAATTTTAGTCCGTTTTATAATGTTACTCTGACAGTGTAAGAAATTTTATTATATAGGTGCAACATTCAAGCCACACTGAACACCCAACCTGCAATGGAATTGCCCCCCCGCCCCCATACACTCCAACCCCAAACATGCCCCCCCTCCCAACCAAGCCAGGGGTGTCCCTTATATAAAAATCTGAAAGGTGGCAACCCTAGACAGAACCCAGAACAATTTGGTGAATTTCCACATCAAAATAAACATCAGTTATTTACCAGATTTAGTAGTGCAGGAGCCTAATGTGTTTGAGCTGGAGATTTAATAAACTTTGGATTCTGGGCTTTTGGGTCTTCATGGAAGTTTAAGACCCCTGTTTTACAGAATTAAGCTACATATATAGCTTAATTATACAGACCCTATTAATGACAATCAATGTATAGTTGCCAGTAAGTGCCTATTTTATTTTTATTCAAATTTAGCAATTTTATTTTTTTCTGTTAGTTTGTGGTTTGTAAATATTGAAAAAAATTATGGGTTATAATATTTATAATGCATATTACTCATGTTAAAAAATAAACATTATGCACTGAAAACATGTTATATGTTATAGAAGGGCACAAATTATCCTGTAATCTTCTTGTAGATTCTTGACTCTTAGAGAGAGCAGGTATTACTATTATTATTATTATTATTATTATTATTATTATTATTATTATTATTATATATCTGTCTGCGAGAGAATAAGTCCCATGAATAAGCAGTATAAACAGAATTGTAAATGAAGAGAAAGCACAAGAAGCTCATCCTCAGCTGTACTTAAGGCACCTCAAAGTAAAAAGTAATGCTATGACATACATGACGGTCAGCATGCACACCTGCATATGCTCTGTATGTGAAAGGAACCATTTAAAATTTCTGCACCTTTCTGGGAGTTCCTGTATGCACAACAGAATAAATTTGGCAGCCTATTGTATGACTGTATGCCATGAGTGATCTGCTCCTCTGCTTTCCCTGATGTTGTACAGTAGAGAGTGAATGCTGTGAGCAGACATACGAAATAGAAGCAAGCCTCACAACACTCAAACTGCCTGGTAAATGGGGGCTGAGGAAACTGCAATATTTTTTCTCTCCTCCATGTGTGCTTTCAATCCTGTTAAATTTGTAATGGACTACCCCCGTCTGTCTGTCTCTCTCTCTTTCTCTCTCTCTACCCATCTCCTGTACTCTCCATGTGTTCAGAGCCGGGAAAGATCTGGAGCTTGGTTCTTATGTAACACAGCACCGAAAGCTGTGAACAAATGGATGTTTATTGGAGGCGACATGGGTCAATTGTGTGTGCAAATGTTAGGTGTTGATATGCAATAAACAGTGCATGTAATCAGATCCAAAATATAGAGATTTTTTATGACATTAGATCCTCCTCTATGATAAGAGAAGAGCTGTATGATTACAGTTACAATCTGACATTTATAATTCATTTGATGCATGTGTTCTGAAATAGACTTTAACCTTCTTTTGATTTTATTAGCTGTTGTCAGGTGGTTTGTTTTGGTGCTGAATACACTGAAATTTTCATTTTTATTGAAAATGCAATAAAAGCAAAAACTGCAATGCAAATGAAGAATGATTCAAGACTAAATGAGACACCACTAAATACCATCCACTTATAATATTTTAATTGCATGTTATCAATGAATTAACAGAAACAGTAACGTTAACAATGCTGTGGAAAGCATAATCACTAGTTGAATTTGCTTTTCTATAGAAAGGTAATATTAGCTAGCTATGTTAGTTATAGTTATGAAATACTATACTACACACTAAATAAAAAAAAACAACTTATACTTAATAGTCTGTGGTGTGTCTGATGGTTTTTTTAAAGAAAAAATGTACAACTGAGTAAATGTTAAGGTCTAACTTACAAAGTAATGTTAAATCAGTTATATATGTTATGTATGTTCTATACTTGCCTATAATAGCAATTTACATTCAAACTAGACTACGATTTAACTTATGTTCATATGGTTCCACTGGCTGCAACTACCTATAGCCACTGTTCTAAAGAAAGTCAAAATGTCTCTCTACAATGAACCATTTCTCATCAGCATACTCTGAAAGTCTCAACAGTCTCAATGATATAATGACTGAGAAATATCTCCTTTAATTTGAGACAGCTTGCATATTCTATACATGTGGTGTTCTGGTACGATAGATTCCCTAGTCTCTCATAACATTCAATTGTCTGCCAGTTTTGGTGGCATGACACATATGGAGTGACCCACTGAGCCCCACTGCAGTATCCAGACCACCAAGAACATCAGACACGTTAGTGGTGTTTTCTGTAGGCCTCCCCAGGCCCTTCTCTATATTTCATCATTCCATATCTGAATTATTCACAGGTGCTCTCTCTCTCTCTCTCTCTCTCTCTCTCTCTCTCTCTCTCTCTCTCTCTCTCTCTCTCGCTCTCTCTCTCTCTCTGATGTGTAGTGGTGCAGCCCATGAAAGCATCAAAGGTCCTTGCTCCTGTAAAGAGAAAAAAGCATATTTTCTCTTAACCCCTTTGAACCTCCACCTATTATTCAGTTAATAGACTCACAACGCATTTAGTGGTTACTATGAATGGATCTATTGATGTTCTTTCCACATACACGTACTTACATAGTAATTGTAAAAAGGCTGCACGAGCTTTACAGTTAGCTGACAAAAAATTCAACCTTCAGTCCACAGCTAAGTTTTGCTACATAACCTACAACAATTTCTGACCTGATTATTGTATTTGTTCACTACTAGAAACAAGACAGCTTAGAAGTGATAATGTAGCCTTGCTAGCATTTGCTTGATTGTATTTCTTAACAATTAAAATGAATACAGTCAAATGAAAGACACTTTGTTATTTCTGTAAAACTTATCCAAAATGGTTGCTAATATATTTTTAGACATAGCATCGCTAACCAATAAGAAAGAAATAATTGCATAATTTCAGTACAAACAGAAAAATGGGTCTACATGTTGGCTCTTAGAGATTAAGGTGTTTAGTAATGTCAGTTGTTAGGATTGATGCTCTAACTGAAGTTGGGTAGCAAGATGTAGTGTTGAACTATATGGCCTGCTGTTGAATTTAGGGCAGATTTAAAGAAAAGGTAAGTTTGTTCCAAGCAAGTATCTGCATGTGGTAGCTTTGTACATCTGTAGTGAAATTTGTTTTGCTCAGTGATCACTAAGTGTCCAACATTTTTATATGTGAAAGCTGCTGTCCATGGACATGAATCATGGAGTTTGTTCAGTATTTCCTCCATCACCATTTAAAGACCCTAAATGACATAAAACTGCTGTCCTCACTATGTTTGCTTGATCTCTGGTCATGAAGTTTTATGACCATGTTTTGAGCAACAATTGACTGATTATAATTGTGCATTCTTACTGTTGGCTATATCAGCTGACAGCAATCTACAGTAAGTAAAGACTAAGCAGTGCAGGAAAACTAGAAGCCTACATTTGACAGTACTATGCACAGATGTTCATGCCTGAAAATTGCACTCATTGTTTTTCCAGAGTATTTATTCACAACTTTTTAATACAAAAGTCAACTTGTTTGATGACTGTCTACTGGAACTAGTATAGCTCAGCAAGTTTCCACAGACTGGAGAAACCATCTACCAGGCCAATACCAGAGAACTGACCTGAACTGAGTAGAACTGAACATCAGCATCAAATTCTCATCTCTAACTGTGGGATTTGCATCATTTTTGTCACCAGTTGTACTGACAAATAAAGCTTCCTCAATGTATCTTGGTTTAGATGTACAATTCTGGGAAAACAGCTTTATTTGATGTAGAACCTTTAAAATGTTTGATTGTTTAAACTTTAGACACTCAGACATTTAATTGACAAAAGTGGTTCTCTATTGATCCAGCTTTTAAAAGGATCTTCAAGAAACCAAAAGTGGTTCCAGGGCAGCACTCCAAAGAACCTTGTTTGGCACTTTTATTATGCTGCTGTGTTGTACTATATCAGAGAAATGGAAATGGTCTGATTAAAAAGTGTACAAAAAAGGCCAGTTGTGGCTACACTTGTTTGGAAATGGTTCCTTTCTCCATGAATGTGTTTTTGGGGCTGGGATGGGTCAGACAGAGTGAATATCTTTCATGATTGCCTACGGTTTTGGTTGTCTTGAGGATTTGGTAATGGCTAATTTTGGACCAAGCTTCATTATTTATTCAGTGCTCTTTTCAAAAGAAAAAAACTGAGAGAGCAAACTTGCTTGGGCATGCATATTGGGAGAAACTAAACCTTATGTTCAAGAGAATCAGTATTGTTGTAGCTTATGATTATATGTGTGACACATTTTCTGTACATTTTTTGGGGGGTCAATTGATCTTAAAGTTTCATTTTGGGGTACATAGAAGTGTCATATTCAAGGCTCAGCTATTCTCAATTCATTTGAAAAGCACCTGAGTATGGGAAAAGGTACTGTATCTAGTGTAGACAGAAGATATTATGAAATGATTAAACTTCAAGGAGCATCAGATTACAATTACTCAGAATCTTTTATTAGTAAATATACATGTGTGAGCATGACTTTGTATTATTACTATTTTTTAATGTTCCCATTGTTGCATTACTGAACTGTAACATGAATATATTCTTGGCTTCTGCTTCAATATCATCTTAAACATCCTTTAACAGGACCATTCTGTTACTGTATGAGCTCAAATTAAGTTTGTTAGATGACCTAGTCAACTTAATTGTAGACTTTAGCCTCACTTGCCAGGGCTAAAGGTCTAGTAATTTAATTTGTAAGGGATTTGACTGTCCAATCCATACAGGATAAAATATCTATTTAATTTCCTTAAATTACCTCAGAGAGCCTGACTGAAATGTCACAGCTGGATGTTTGTGTCAGCATTAAGATTAAAATGATGTGGATCCAATCAAACAAGCACGAAGTGAAACTCCAGGGTTTGAGAGAAGCATTAGGCTTGTAACTGAAAGCATTCAGCTTACGCTTGTCACCTACAAAGACTGAAATCACATGACCTTCTGAGAGGTACTTTCAAGATATTTTTTTAATTTTCTATTTAGGCCTATCTATATTAAATTATATATGATGTAGTCCTATGTTGAATCTGAGGATAAATTAATTGTGTCAAATAAAATTCCATTTTAGTCTACAGCAAAATGTGTTAAGCTAGATTTACAGTGCAGTAATAGACAAAGGACATGGGACAAAAGTGCAAGGACAGTAGACAAGACACAAGACAAGGTGTATAGACAGTAAGTACAATACAATAAATACAATATGTACTTGTACATGGTTGTTCATCTACAGTATGTTAAAATAGAAGAGGTTTGGTGTTTGTAAACAGTAAAAAACAGGTTAAAAAAGTGTGCAATGCATGTATTCAGTATAGTAGCTTAGTGTCCAATAACAGCAGTAATGGGTGGCATTCAGGTATTTTACTCACAGGGTATATTAGGGCGCCTCTGTAGGTTTCGTTATTATATATGGTCTCCAGTTTGATTCTTTACCCAAACAATCATAAATAACTTTAATACTAATGAAGATCTGATTATGAAATTTGGATTAAATACCACAGTCTATGTGAAAAAGACTGACATGCATGATTACAGCGCAGGTAGACAGGTGTCAATTTCTGATTATTAATATGAGCGGCTGTAGGAATGGAGGCCGGCGCCCATCGAGTCATCTCCATCAGTCTCCTGCTGCTGCACTAAGACATTAAAACCCTCAGTTATCCTCATAGACACTGCATGGGACATTGGTTATTTCACCCTGAGAATTGTGCAGTTATCCAGCATAATGTATCAGTGCACAGTACAGCAGAATGTAATCATGGTGTGAATGTACAAGATAACAAACTTGATTCAGTATTAAAGTTATTCATGATTGTTTGGGTAAAGAAGCAAACAAAAGTACCCTGAACTCAGCAATACCTGAGGAACTTCTTTGGTCTGACATCTTAAAGAAAATTGTGGTTTAAAGCTAATTAGCATTGCAGTTGCAGTGTACCTGAAAGAAGTATTCCTTCATGAACCTGTTGTCTCATACTTTATCTCACAATGACTGGCTGAAAGTTTGGATCACCTAATTCATGCAGTTTAATCATACAAACATCTTTTACTACTGTAGTTTGGCTTCATTCATCTGATTTTTAACTGTACTGCTCAGTGAATCCACTTGCTGCTTTGAAAGTGCCCTGGCTTATAAAGTAGGTCCACCACTTCTCTTGAAACAAGTGCCCCACCTTGCACTGCTGTTAAATTAGTGAATGGGAAGGGATCCACATAGCAGATTGCGGCCGCAAGTGAAGATGAAGAAGCCATAGTTCAAGCCCTCAATGTGTCTCCTCTGATTTATGGTAGAAAGATACCTGCACAAAGTTCTCCCATGATACTCATAGCATATGCTATATGTACAGGATGGAGATAGATGATGAATAGCTTACAGTAGCTGCCGTAGTGCTGTATTTACATATCATATTTGTGGAGAAGAGATCGTGTCAGGTTAGTGTCCCCATTGTGTTATACTAGAGATCTAAGCAGAAGGACTCACAAGCTAGAGGGACCTTCCAGAGAACTGAAACTGCTGTACTGCCTCCCTGGAGGACAATGCAATACGACTCCTTGTAAAATGAAGTACAGGTGGTATTAAACAAAAATGAACAAACATATGTTGCATAGCTAGAAACCAAATTTTTAACTATGAATTTTCACCACACAAGTTTATTTGTATAAATAACAGTATATCATACACTAGTGGTCAAAAGATTTAGAACACCCCAATTTTTCCAGTTTTATATGGAAAATGATTAAGTTTAATGTCTCATTGCACTCTGAAATGAAAACAGGATTTAAACTCTTGGAATCAGTTTATAGACCAAAATGTGTCTAAACTTTGGACACAAAGTAGCACTTTGTCAGATATAACAGCTGAACACACTCGTGACATTCTTTCTACAATAGACATCAAACATTCTTCAGACAGTTCTTCACAAATCTGCTGCAGAACGTCACATAAATGTTGGCACTTGTAGGTTTGCTTTGCTTTTCACTTCATCACAAATTAGCTGGATGCGGTTTAAGTCTGGAGACTGTGCTCCACTCCATGTTTTCAAGCTGACCATCTTGTTTTTTTTCCTGAGGTAGTTCTGGCAGAGCTTGGACTTTTTTTGGTCATTATCTTGCTGTATGATGAACCCCTGACCATCTAAGTGCATACCAGAAACATTTTAAAACTGTTATAAAAGTTGTAAAACTTTTGAATGGTAGTGTATGTTTCCATTACTAAAGCTACATTTGTCTTGTAACTCCAGTAGAAAGCTAGTGAAGCACAAAACATCTTAAATGCTGGATTTGGAGTAAGTTGAACATTAGTGTAGAGTTGCACCAAGTATCAAATTATATATATATAATTATTATTATTATTATTATTATTATAAATATGCTGCATCAATTTAAAGAATTTTGCTAACACCTGAAACTGTAAAAAATTTGAAATGTGTCTGTGTTCTATCAAATAAACCTTTTGCATTAAATTGTTAGCCAACGAATTGGTTTGGTATGGAGATTCATGATAGCACACTACACAGGATCTACATAATATAACTGCTACTAAATGATTGAGATTTACTTAACCATTTGGTAAGGTTTAGTACAGAATTAATGACTAATAGGTGTATCCTTATTGTGTTAAGTTACTGAGAGATTGTGTAACATTCATACACAAAATGCCAATTTCTTTATCAGAATATGCTTGATAAACATGATCTCTATCTCCATATGCAATGGCATGGACTGGATTCAAATCCCATATTATTACAAAGCTAAAGCTCTTTATCAAGAATTTATTACCAAAAGCCACAACAAGGCTAAAGCTCATTATCACATTTTCAATACTAAATGCCAAACAACGCTGAAGCACATCATGTGATTATTACCAAAAGCCAAGACTTACAATTAGGGAATCAGGTTTAATATTCCTTAAAAAGACCAAAGATTGTGCTCTTTAAAGAAAAAAAGATGTTAAGGGAGATCTAAGAAGCATTTCTATAGAAGAACTAAAGAAGAACTTTCAGTGGAGGATTCATTGAAGAGTGATTTTTACAGATGAGAGTTGTGAGCAGGGACGTAGCACCAAATTCTGGATCCTATCACACCCATTATTAAATATTTTTTCTTTTAATATATAAAGGTAAATAAAAGAATCCTCAAGGGCCCTCCTGGGTTCCTGGTAATGACACCCCTGGTTGTGAGAAAGAACCATTCTGAAGTTCAAAGGATTTTCATGCAATGTAAATATTCCAATATCAAATTAAGACTTTTCTTGGTGTCCATTCATGCCAAGAACCATTTAGGAACCTTACATGTAGGACATCCATGTGAAAACAAGAGTAGCTCCATAAACAGCCCTGGTTCTAGACTGCTTTGCTTGGGGGGGCAGTGGAACATAATGGATAGGCATGTTGATAGTCATATTTTTAAAGCGAGAAATATATTCAGGTGGAATCTGACCTGATGTGGAGGAGCCCTCAGATGAGAAACTGGCAAGTTCAGTTGATTTTTTAAAATGAGAAAATGACGCATTATAACATTTCCTACAATGAATATTTATTGAAGGAAACATTCACAAAATATATGCAGAGAGGTGTCAAGTTAAGTCAGTGTTAGGAAAGATTAGCTGCTACTAACCAAGTTAGCAGCTTACTTAACAGCTAGCTGCTAATACAAGTTATGCAACAAAAGATTTACAAGCAAGTATCACTGAGCAACAAAGCACAATTTTGCAAAAGTTACCTTGTGGAGGTTTGTTTAAACTGTAAGAAGTGTTTCATTTGCCCTTATATATCCCTGCCTCTCATGTTCACACTGATGGGACTGGTCGTACTGAACCAGAACGTCTCTCAATGAACCTCTCCAGTCTGCTGCTTTTATATTACTCAATGAGCCAATCAGAAATAAGCAAGGAAATATCTTCAGGCTGCACAGCAAAATGTGTTTTCATGATTGGTTCACAGATTTTTTAAGAGATAATTTAAAAAATTGCTGTTTTTTTTTTTTTTTGGGGGGGAACACTCCCCTCAGACCCCCCCTCCCCAGAATAAATAACACTATATCGTTTTTCTGTGAATGATGTGTATATTTATGAAAAAGCCTGGACCAATATGAACCCTTTTGGATCTACATACAAAGCATTCCTTTAACATATGTTTTTCTGGACAAACTCAAATGGGCCACACTTTGGTACTCTATACTAACAGACAGGAGCAATAACTGGTACTTCCTCTCAAGCTCCAGCCTCATTGTGTTAGCAACGACTCATCTGATAGATGACAAATCTGTGTTGTCTTGGCCATGGCATCATCCTCATCCTCCAGAGGCCCTTGGTGTCTTCCATCAAGCGCAGGAAAAAAGAGCATCAATCCATTTCATTTGACTATAATGTCAAAGGACAGAGAAGCCCCTCTCTCTAATGCTTTATTCACAAATGAAGCAGTGCTAACACATTGGTACTCAGGTAGGTTATGAAAAAACTGCAGTGCCAAAGCTATGCATTGTATGTATTGTGCTATTTTTATTGAATAACAGATCAACCAGACATACTAACATGGCTAATATTAACATGGTTTGCATAATTCTGTGTGGTTTTCATTTCATATAAATAGGTATTTATTTAAGGCTGTGCATATATAGGTATTTATATGGTATACAGATTAATTTAATGCAGTTGATTGTGCACATGTGAGTTATTGTTAACAATTTAAAGAGGAAATACATTTTAATTTTACAAATTAACTGAAGTATACATACATTATACCATATCTTACATATATACTGTATTTACTAGCAGTATACCTGATAGAAGTGGCAGGTATAATGCAGCTATATGAAATATAGCTCATTTGTCTATGAGCACGGACACACAGATCATTACCTTCCTGTGTGCAGGAAAAAATATGGGCTGTAAAGCTGTGTGGTTTATGAAGGCAATATTTTTACCCATCCTCACTCGGCAAGCAGCAGCTCATCATTCCCCCTGTGAGCAGAGCTGCAGAGAGAGAAGGGGGGCGGTGGGGAGGCCTCATTGTTTATGAATGCAGAGCTGATCATATTGTGACTGCTGATGCTTCTCTGCAGTACAGTGACACAGTGTGGCTGATCACTGTGTGTGTGGGTGGTATGTCTATGGTATGTGTATATGTGTGTGTATTTATATTCATTCAGGTTATCAACAAGAAACAGCGTCATGATCGTTTATTGTAGCATTTTGTACAGGAATATTATGTACAGGTTCAGCACAGCTTTTGCTAATACATCGCTTATGATGCATCTACACCTGATAATTAGCTTAAACCTTAAACCTGGTCATCTGTTTAAGCAGGAAAAACCCCACCCTTCCATTGGTCTTTGACATTGAAAATATTTCCATATGCAATGCTCAGTATTTCAGTTATACGTCATTGTTTTCTGATTCTATTCTCAGTGTAGTAACAGGCACACAATATGCCACCAAATGTAAAGCCAAAATAGTGTATAATTGATTTATAGTGTGTATATATATATATATACTATGTACTATGTACAGTAGTGCATTATTGTTGTGTGTACTACTGTCACTCTACAGTGATATAACGTAGGCCTTTGTATATTTCAGTTATATTTCTCACATTGTTTGAGACTCTGCTCACGTTGTTCATGCGCAACAGATGCAGACTTGCCCAGCACTTCATCCCCAGTGATGTGTTCCTCCTCCATTCATTTGATGGCTCCTACGTCAGTTCACATTCTGCAGGTGTTTGCCTCTCCAAACTTCCCTTTTCTGGGACTTGGGAGCTCCGCTCAAGCTGTGTTGCTTAGCAACAGGTCTAGTATGAGGGGTTGGGGGGAATTACCACTGCAGAGGGACTCTCCTCTCTGTCTGTCAATTAAGCAGGAGGGGGAGGGGCCAGGAGAGAGGAAGAGTATGACTCAGCAAATCAGCATTCAGATCAGAGGGGTGGTTAGCGCCTCCCTCCACACAATTGGGTGGTGATCCCCATCACCCACGTATGAGCCGTGAAAGTCTGTGAATCATAAAGAACGGATAGAAAAACAGAAAACGTTGTTGCGTTTTATTGTGATACCCCGCTGTGGATGTTTGTCTTATAATGAACTGCATTCATATAAATGTGTATTAGACTCACTTTCAATTTCCTAACCTTAATCTGAAACCAAATACTAACCTTAGTCCTAAACCTAAACCAATTTTACCCATAATCCTAATGGTACTGAGAGTTTTAACAGATCATTTGAATGTCTGTAGATCATCTTTAGGGTACTCTTCAAATAATGTGAGACCAAAAATAGTGGTCTATGTTAAAATGGGAACTAATTCATGGCTAATATATTTTGAGTGGAACTATGCAGTTGACAGTTTATAAGGTACACTTAGTAGTACCTACCACTTTATATCAGCAGGTATAGAATTACTGACTGTATCTCATCTGCTATTTGTAGAAAATGACTAATACATCATGTGCATGACAACAGGTCTTGTCTCTAACTGTACATCTACAAGGTGGTCCATTATACTGTGTATAGCTTTCATTTCCCCAGCACAATGCATGCTAACATCCCAAAATGACACTACGAAAAGATCTACCAACCAAATGTCAGTGGAGGTCCTATGGTGGTTTATTTGTATCCCACTGAAGTTGTGCAGCAGGAAATGCACTACAGTCAGTAATTCTAAACCTACACAGTAAATCTGCCAGTGTTAAATCAACACTATTAGAGTTAAATTAACACTGAGAGTGTTACATTTTGACACTCAGTGTTAATTTAACTCTAATAGTGTTGATTTAACACTGGCAGATTTACTGTGTAGAAAGTATTAGGTG
>BRDA01084795.1:32832-47905 GCA_036984385.1 Crenuchus spilurus
GACTCCAAAATTTTCTGTAGTAAGTATTTAACAAGAAATAGAAGTCAGAAGAATGTGATTCAACGGTAAAATATTTCGTGTGGATTATGAAAGATGTGTCATTTAGACGGTCACAATTTAGTTGTGATAATCTCAATTTAATTGTGACTCTCACAGTTTTACATTGTGAGAGTCACAATTAAATTGAGATTATCACAACTAAATTGTGACCGTCTAAATGACACATCCAAATCTTAATGACTGACATCACGTAAAGGACGACGTGTTGAAGTCACCCTATGTTTATTTGGTGGTATCCTTTAAATTAACACTGAGAGTGTTACATTTTGACACTCTCAGTGTTAATTTAACTCTAATAGTGTTGATTTAACACTGGCAGATTTACTGTGTAGAAAGTATTAGGTGTGCTTTATAAAATGGCAACTTAGTGTAAGAAGACTGAAGATAAAGAACAATTTATGAATGATGTCTTTTAAAACCTCAGCAGTGTAGTTTGAGTAAATCTTGTGTGGAATGTCTTCTGTACCAACCTGGAATGTTGATTTGTTGAAACTTAACCCTAATTTTAAACATAAACTCAATCGAAACCTGAACTCCAACCATAACACTGCGGAGGATCAACTGAGTTTCACCAGATTGTAAGTAATTTGAACATCTGTAGGATGTTGTGTTTTGTGGTCACTGTGGGCAGCTGATCTTGACTCTGGTTTAGGTTTAGCAGTGTAATGAAAGCTGTTCTCAGTAGGCCCTGATATTGCACTGCTTTACCAGCTGTCTCCTGTAGGGGGCTCTCTTCACTCTCTGCAGTAAGAATGAACTCAAAAACCTTTGTAATTTCTTGCACATCCTCCCCCTCCCTCCTCTACAGTATCTCTCTCCCTCTCACTGCTTTCAAATCTTCTCACATATTTTCACCATGTCCTGAATTGCACGCTTATTCTCTCGCTGTCCTTTTCTCTCCTTTTTCTCATCTCTCTCCCTTTCTTCAACATCTTCCCTTCTCACCCTCTTCTCTCCCACTGTGTGACCTAATTAGTTGTCCACCACCTTAATATGGTGTCTCAGCAGTCTAACTGCATCTAATTGTATGTAGATTGATGTGTCTCTTGAGCTCCACCTGTTTAAACACTGTCGTGAGGCTTGGTTAGGCTTGCAGCTATGTAGAGGTGGGTGATATGGCAGTAATCATAATAATATCACAATTCTTGTTATACACAATAAGTATATTGATACAGTATTTGGATAAAAGTATTGGGACACCTGCTCATTTGTTGTGAAATATTACTGTCTCTACACAGTAAATATGCCAGTGTTAAATCAACACTATTAGAGTTAAATTAACACTGAGAGTAATTTACTGTAATGGTGTTGATTTAACACTGGCATATTTACTGTGTACTGTCCAGGGAAGGTTGTCTATTAGATTTTGGAGCTTTGTTGTGAGGATTTGATTGCATTCATCCACAAGAGTGTAAGTGAGGTCAGGATGTTGGATGATCACCACCCCAGCTCATCCTCCGCACATCCCAAAAGTACTGGATGGAGCAGCATTTCTCCAGAGAACACAGTTCCACTGCTCCACAGCTCAAAACTTGCTTCTATCCGAGTCCTATTCTATTAGTAGTACTTATTCTATTAGTCCTATTTTATTAGTAGTAGGGATTAGACAATCGGTATGTGTACATTTGTACATATGTGTTCGCAGTGGGTGCAACTTAATGTTTTCATCACAAACAGTCCTATGTATAGTGTTTGTTGATATTTTCACAAAAGCTAACAATTTAAGAATGAAGAGATGGACAAACCAAACAGTTTCTAAAAATGTAACAAAACAAGTAATAATGTAGTGACATAATAGGCTGGTGTTCAGTGCACTACATGTGTTGTGGCTGTTGATGATGATGATGATGATGTTGTTTACAAGCTCTCTGTAATTGGTCTAAATTGTTTTTATAAGTCATATAGTTTGGTGTTCTAGAAGTATACTCATGGTGCTGTATAATAAGGGTTCTTCAAATTGTAATAATGGAACCCCTTTTGATGCTATATACAGAACCATTTTTAAAGTTGTTTAAAGTTGTTAAAATGCCATATTCAAGAGGGTTCTACTCATAACAGCACAACCCTTTATGTTGGTATATAGAAAAAATTCAAATAGTGTTGATTGAGGCCTTCCTCCTTCATTCCTTCTTCCTTTCAAAGGTTCATTAAAGATACATATTCAAGGTTCTATATAATACTGAAAATGATCCTCAGATCTTAACAGTGGAACCCTTTTTGATGCTATAGTATGTTTACACAGTGGTGAATAATATTTATTGCATCCTTCATCGCTCTTCCTTTTAAGAAGTTTTTTAAAAACATATTTAAGAGAGTATTACAGTATGTGAAAGGTTCTTCAACTTGTGATAATGTTTATAATGGTGCTATATGTTTATAATGGTGCTATAATGGTGCTATATGTTTATAACACTGTTATATGTTTATAGTAGTTTAAAGTCTATGTATTCAATCAGTTGAATAACTGTTGAAGCACTGAAACGGTTCTTTGAGCTGTAATGGTTTTGTATATTCTCAGAAGAACACATGATGTAATTTATCTACACCCCTACAGTCATGTACAAATTGACTTGGACTTATATGGCATGTGCTTTTAGTACAGAACTGAAAGTGATGTGTCAGTACAATGATGTGTGTGTCTGTGTGTATATGTGTTTGTGATAGATCAATGGTGATTGTGACATTCTCTCCACCCACAATGACAATCCATCAGCCTGAACCACAGCTCCACACTGTGGACAAGCTGTAGCTGAGAGCTTCCATTGTTTTGCCGAGACACTCATTTGTTAACTATTCATTGGAGTTATACACCACACAAACAGACTGATCTTTCTCTGCATCATTTATATCCCTAATGCAGAGCCAGACAGTAAGCACTACTGCACAGTAATCTGTAAACTAATCATGACACAACATCAATATATATAAACCCTAGAGTAGCCTAAACCCATTTTCAAGTAAAATTATTGCTGCCCTAATGAAATAATGACTCAACTAGAAGTAGAAAACAGCTTGAGTAAGAGTAAAAATTCCCCAAAGCTCCTCGAATCCTGAATCCCCTTCAGAACTGCAGAGAAACCTCACTATACATTCAGCATATATCAGCATAAAAGAAGAAGTTTCTTAGGTGATGCTTGCCATTTCAAGATTCTTTTGGTCTAAAATAAATTGTGAAAGCTTAAAAGTAAGATGTGTGACCAATCGGCAGGCCGTATAGTTGCTGAAACCACAGAACAGAATGAAATTAAACCCCAGAAGGGAAAGGGAAGGTCTGAAGAGGAACTGAGTAAAGCCTAGACAAATAATAATATGCAAAAGATTGGACACTGAAGGCTACAAAGTAACTTATAAATGGCATTTTTGCTAACAGTTCAACATGTTGGACTCTGTATATTATGTTACTCAATTATCAGAGTAAGATAGGACTATAATCTGCTAGCAGGGCTGTCCCAGTTAATGTGTTTTTTTGTTCTAACCAAACAAATTATAGCATTGGTCCAGTTGCAGCACCTGTAGATCCAGACCACTTGATGCTGGGGTTGTTATTGCCAGAGTGAGTCTGTGGCTGAGGAATTGGAAAATTAAGTGAGTCTTTGTCTCACCAGTGTGACATATGGACTTAAATATTTTGAAACAAATAATAACATAAATGTGCTAATTGTGACAGTACTACTTGAACAGTATTATGTGAGTAGTATTGCAGATTATTACAGAATAATAGTATTACAGACTACTTTAACATATTCTTTCTGTTTACTATTCTTCTCCGTCTTCTTCTTCTTCTTCTTCTTCTTCTTCTTCTTCTTCTTCTTATTATTATTATTATTATTATGATTATGATTATTATTATGTATTATTATATGGCCTTTTACATACAGAGCTACACTTATAGTCAAGATAAATTATTGTGCACAATGAGACTAGGTTCCTAAGACTTTTGCACATCTATCTATCCATCTATCTATCAATCCATCCGTCCATCCATGTTTAGATGTCTGTCATGTTCTTAATCCAGGAGAACATGCAATTATGGAGGACGCCTATACTATGAATTCTATGATCAGAGTGTTATATAACTCTTTTGCACTGTCTCTAAATGCTGTTTTGTATAGCTTCTGAATGGAAACTCCAGTTAATTATTAACTGAACTGTAAGGCAGAGAGTGACTCTGAGTTTCCATCACACTTCAAAGTTCCACAGAAGAAGCACTTAAAGAAGTCCTTAGTGGTTAACTTAAACTCTTATGATCAGCCTTCATGAGAGAGTGCTGCACTGAAAAATAGAAATGGAATGGCCGAAGAGGAGCCAGCTTTACTGCTGAATCTTCTTTTCTTTTCTTTTTTTATGGAACTGTATGTGTCTTTCTGCTTTGATACCTTTTTTCATGAATCTATGTTTCCCTTTTAATTAGTCAATTCAGCTACTTTATATATTCTGGATTAGTTGCAAACGATGCCATACCAAAAGCAAAGCATCATATGGAGGGATATAAAGTCCCCCAGCTTTGGGTTGTGGAGCAGTGAAATTTTGTTCTCTGGAGTTATGAACCTCTGTCAAGTATTTCTAGGAGTTTGTGATTCAGAGTATATCCAACATCAGTATCTGACGTCAGTGATGCTCACATGCCTAAATGCTCACAGCCCTTACAGCAGTGTTCCAACATGTAGTGCAAAGTCTTCTCAGAAGAGACTATTACTGCAGTAATACCCTTCATTCCACCAGTAATGCTGTTTGAGAAGGCGCCTCCATATTAGGCTATATAGTAGAGTACAACATCTCGGTTCAGCCTGTATTATCATCCTTTCCATGTACTTAGTCCTGCAACAAGACTGACAGGGCATTTGGAGCTCCATGTTTCCCTCTAGTGGATCTTCAGATATGCTGCAGGTTTGTGTACCTTCATCCCTGACATGTTCTGTATAACAATAACAAATCCAGGAAAGTTGGTTTAATGGCTCTTTTCTATCAAATGCATTGACTGAATATAAGCTTTAGTGCAATAAAACTACATGTTCTATTGATTTTCTAAATGAAAATTGAATAACTCATCCTCTACAGAGAACAGACTTTTATTATTGCCTCAGTTTAACACATAGGAGAGTAGCCTTAAGAGTTGTGGCACAAGAAATGTTGTAATGTTATTTTGTACATTGTGTTAAATTCAGAAAATGAAAAGAGACTGTGAATCAGCATCATGTGCCAAAACCAAACTTTTGCCTAAGAATGTAGGTATGTATGTATGTTCTGGTTGACTTCACTAAGGGGTTCCATATTTGAGTTGCAGTTCATGTATGTTGTATGCAATGAAGTGACTTGGAACTGTATGTTAGCTGAAGTGTAAAATCTCCTCCTGGGGTAAAGCATCGTCCGTCAGAGCAGGCTTTTGACAGAACCCGCTGGAGCAGATCTCTGCAGACTAACGGGAGCTGTCCGTGGTGCTGATCCCATTTAAAACACGCTCTGCTTCTCTTCACGGCTGCTTTACTAACACTTCAAAGCGCTCTTGCCCAGCTATCGTGCCAGCACTCATCCTTACATGGAAAACTCAAGTCTGTGGGGAGACTTTCTGTTCTAGCTTTGGGACCGATGACGTTAAGCAATGAGTCAATGTGGCTTTGTGTTTTGGAGCACGTGATCTCAGTAAGCATGCTGTGCTGTCCTTTAGTGTTTGTGTTTGTCTTGTAGAGTTTAGGTTTATGAAGTTACATGGGAATGGGTTAAATATGTATATGGAATATGCATTATGGATGATCACTGAAACATAAATAAAGTGTAAATAATACAGCTTTTGTTGCACGGTAGTCAACTCACATAGATGCATACACAATTCTCCCTCTTTCTCTCTCTGTCTCTCTAACACACACTGCTATATTTGTAGGGACACTAGGTTGTATTTATTGTATTTATTTACTGTTTATTTATTACTTTAGCTCAGTAATCTTACACTTAAACCTAATCTTAATGTCAGTAAGCAAAATACAGTAAACCCAACATTAATCCCAGTTACCAGAAAACTTGCACCTACGCCTAACCTTAATCTCAGTAAATTATCACTATCTTACAGCTAAACCTTATCTTAACATTAGTAACCAAAATGTATAGTCTTACACTTAAGCCTAAACCTGAACTTCACCTCAGTAGCCAAAAGACAGTCTTACACCTAAACCTAAACCTATCCTTAACCACAGTAACTAAACACTGTCTTACACCTAAACCTAACCTTAACCCCAGTAACCAAAATGTAGTCTTACACTTAAGCCTAAACCTGAGCTTCACCTCAGTAACCGAATGACAGTCTTACACCTAAACCTATCCTTAACCACAGTAACTAAACACTGTCCTACACCTAAACCTAATCTTAGCGACTCAAAGACAGTATTACACCTAAACCTAATCTTAATGACTAAAAGACAGTTTTACACCTAAACCTAATCTTAGCAACTAAAAGACAGTCTTACACCTAAACCTAATCTTAGCGACTAAAAGACAGTTTTACACCTAAACCTAATCTTAGCAACTAAAAGACAGTCTTACACCTAAACCTATCCTTAACCTCAGTATGCAAAAGACAATCCACCTAAACCTAATGTTGACCTCAGTAATCAAAACTTGTCTTTCACTTAAACCTAAACCTATAACGACTAAAAGACAGTCTTGCACCTAAACCTAATCTTAACTAATCAGTAACTAAAAATGTCTTACACCTAAATCTAACCTTAAACTCAGTATCTAAAAAACAGTCTTACACCTAAACTTAAACTTAACCTCATTAACCAAGACAATTTTACACTTAAACCTACCCTTAATCTCAGTAACTAAAGAGTCTTACACCTAAACCTAACCTAAACCCTAGTCCCAAAATACAGTCTTACACGTAAACCTAAACCTAACCTCAACCTCAGTATAAAAAACCTTTTTTTGATAAAAGTACCTCATGTTTCTTTGTGTGGAGCAGCAACATGTTCTCAGATGTCATTTGTAGTTTTGTCAGTATGATTTCTTGTCCCCATAAAGACAAATACCCCAGCACCCCTGCGCGCGCAGGCACACACACTCAAGCTAGCACACACGAACACGCGCGTGCACACACACACACACACACACACACACTCTCTCTCTCTCAAGCAGCACGCACGAATACGCGTACACACACGCACACACGCGCGCGCGCATACACTGTGTCTATGGGGCATGCCTATTTATTTTTCTTTTACATTTTTATACCACAACTTAACCCAACCCAGTAAATAACAGCAGATATATTTTATATATTTAAAATCACTTTTATGTAAAAACAAAAAGAACACGTTTTTAACGTTTTTAACGGTTTCAAACAGGTGCAGAGCAGTTATACGGTCGTACACTCGGCATACTGTGTATCTCTTTTTTATAAGGAGACCTGAGTGAGTGCCTGACTGAATTATAGAGAAGAGCTGCTGTTTATTGTAAACACGAGGCGTTTCCGTATCCGGCCCAGACGGTAGATGGCTCTGTTGAGTTTTTCTCTTGTTTGATTATTCGTATGGATTTAAATTCTGTGTCCAAACGAATTATACTGTTCAATTAAAACAACTGGCCGTCAGATGTTTAATTAAAGCAGGCGCTGCCCTGCGCTGCTGAGCATTAATAAAGGTTTTTAAGGCTACAGGTGAGAAGAGTCAGACCTCGGTTTTCTTACTGCTTGTGGATGAAAAGTTACAGCCACTGCTGTGTCCGTCGTCCGTCATGCTGTTATATATGGTAATGGTATGTGTGTGTATATATATTAGGTTGAACATAAACGGACCTAAGTGTCACTAACATCTAAGGACATTTGGTTTCTGGAGGAGGTGTCAGAGTATACAGAGCATGTTTGCACTGGTTATTAAACAGCTGTGTAACTGAAGCAAAGCGACTACAGTAATAAGTCATTTTTGTTTCTCTCAGTCTGATTATATTGCTTTGCCCCAGTTTGGTGTGACGATCGTTTGTCTTCTGGTTTCAATCAGGAGTGTCCTGGAGGGCCACAGTCCAGCTCAGTCTGAGCATCACAGACTAAGTGATCAGCTTTAGGACCATGAACAGCTCTCAAGTCTGCGTGCGTCTTCTTCTGAAGGGTCTTCATGGCCATGTGCAGAATGATCCGAGATGGAAAAAAACAACATCCAGATATGAGCACAGTGAAAGAGGCAACGCGAAATATAAACGACCTAATGAATGAACTAATTAATAAACGAATTAATAAAATAATGTACGAATAAACATGTGAATAAATTAATGAATGGATGAAAGAACAGAGGAATGAATGAATGAACATGCCAATTAATCAATTATTGATTGAATTAATGAATGAACGAACGAATTAATAAACAAATTAATAAAATAATGAATGAACACATAAATGAGGAAACATATGAATGAATGAATGAATTAAATAATTAATGAATAAATGAACATGTGAATGAATGAACGAACAGAGGAATGAATGAATTAAAGAATCAATGAATGAATAAATGAAAATTTGAATGAATGACTGAGTGAAAATATGAATTCATTAAAGAATGAATGAGTGAATGAATGAACGAACAGATGAATGAGTGAAAATATGAATTAATTAAAAAATCAATGAGTGAATGAATGAACGAACAGATAAATGAGTGAAAATATTAATTTAGTAATTAAATAATCAATGAATGAGTGACTTAATGAATGAACAGAGGAATGAATGAGTGAATATATGAATTAATTAATGAAATAATCAATTAATGAATAAATGAACATGTCAATGAATGAATGAATGAATGGTGCATTGAAGGCACTAAAAGCCTTTCCACTGATGCCTCTGTAAAGACCTGTTTTTGTAAATGATGTGTGTGAGTTGTGAGGTTTGGAGACCTTCCTCATGATGGGATGTATACTAATGATCTGTACAACCAAACCGTGAAACATCTTCACTTTCAGGTATCTTTTTTCCAGGTTCAGATCTGTGAAAGTCGAGATGTAGAAATGTCTTTGTTCAAAGAAACATTTAAACCCACAACTTAAGCAGGTTTGTTTTTCTAGACTGTTGACCACTCTTAAGAACTGGCGATGTTCTCAAAGCTTCAGGCTTCATTATTATTATTACAGGTGTTATATACACCTGAGGCAGAGTTACTTACAGCCATGTAACTACCACCATCACCACCACTACAACACCACCATCACCACCAGCAACAACACTGGTTGAAAAACATTTTTGGAAAAAAAAATTGAGTGGCCTCTTTATAATGATGATGGTGTGCCCTCTAGAACAAGAAAGATTGTCTTAATGAGTCCCTTTCTTTTGGTTGCCTTTCCGATAGAAAAGGGTATATTAAGTGTCCTCTATTGTGCTCTTACAGTGTCCCAAAGTGAGCCCTTTTCTGTAGAAAATGTGATTCTGTATAAGGTTTACTACAATTATAGATGATGAAGTACCCGGGTAGGTGCCTGACTAATTGAGAAGTGCCCCTCCAGTAGGAAAAATGTGCCCTTTTTATTTTTTTGCCTCTGTCCTTCAAACAGTCTGCCACTGACCACCAACAACACTACCATCACTACCATCATCACCACCAACACTATCATCACCACCACCATCATCACCAACACCATCACCCCCACCCCTACCACCAACATCAGCAACACCACCACATCATCCTCTGTTTCTACACAAAGCCTCCACGTCGTGCGCTTCCTCCACTTTTCCATCTGCGTGGTGAACTCGGTGACACACACACACACATACACACACACACACACACACACACACACTTCTCCACGGTGCCACACCCGGCGAAGGAAGCGAGTGAAGAAGTGCTGTGCGCGGTGAGAGTGGGACGTGTGAGCTGACTCCAGGCTCTTTCAGGAGCGGGTGGGGGAAAAGAGAGAAAAGGAGAAGTGCACTAAGAGGAGGAGGAGGAGGAGGAGAAAAATGCCTCTTTCCCCCAGTGTGAGGTGAACCCCAGATGTGGCGGGATGTTTGGAGAGGAACCGGTTAATCCAAATGTCATTCGTCCTGATCTGAACAACAATGTGGAGGCAGCCGTGCCACTCGGTTAAGGAGTCGCTCAGAGACTTCCAAACGCTGCCGAGACGCCTGCGAGCCGCAGACCGATTCACGGCAGAGAGCGCCGGCGTACAGCGGCGGACGCGGCGTGGACACGAGCAGCACCAGAGCGAGTCTTCAGCTTCCCTGCCGTCCAAATGCGGCGCGCAGACTTTGTCGGACTGGCCGGAGAGTCCGCTTGAGTTGTGCTGATGAATGGGGGCAGACTGAGCACAAACCAAGCCAACAAGACGCGATCCGGAGTCGGCGTGCTGTGTTTGTGTTTGTGTGTGTTTTTCTGGTTTGGTGGTCGGTGAGACATGGCAGCGGCGATAGCCAGCGGTCTGATCCGCCAGAAGCGACAAGCTCGGGAACAGCACCTCCACCGACCCACCACCCACCGACGGAGGAAAAGCCCCAACAAGAACAAGGGGCTCTGCAACGGTAACCTGGTCGACATCTTCTCCAAAGTGCGAATTTTCGGCCTCAAGAAGAGAAGACTACGGAGACAAGGTGGATGGATTCGACTCTCTTGTTGCTTTTTGAGTATTAACAAATAATGCTAATTAATATTTCAGTATTATTAATGACAGGGACGCTTGGCACGATGGTCTTTTTTCCTTTCCGTCCTTCAGTATCAGATGAAAGCTTAATTAGACTACGTCTACTGTTTCACTTTAATTACACTTAAGAGTTTCCGAATACACTTTCAGATTTTATCTGAGAACACTCCTCACTACTCATCTTACATCTACACATTCATTTATTTATTTACTATGTTATTATACACAGTCATAAGACATAATTAGACAAATAAAGACTAGCTTGTTCTCATTTTTGACTATTCTTTTGTCTGATCTCAAAGGTTTTATTTCTAACATGCCTTAAAATAATGTGTTGAGGATTGTAGCAACTTCCAATAACACTGTTAATTGTTAATTGTATTAAAGCAACATATAATGTAACAAATATAGTGCATTATCAAGTGCACTATAAATGCAATTATCTGTTGATATAACACTGATGTATCCAGTAATAGATCTTGTACTGAAATTAACAGTCAAGACATTTTCTGTACAACTATACATCATCATTCATTTCCAGATTTTAGCTAATTTAGACATTAAAAATAACATACACCACACAAGGCTAAAGTTTGCAATTACAGTAAAAGTTTAGCCTCACATGTTGGTCTGAAAGAAAGGCAGTGATTTTGGCTTCCAAAATATTCTTGGTGAACTTCTGGAGTGAATAAATTAAAAAATAAAAAATTGGAGGGTGTGGTCATGGCACAAGCCATTATGTGTGACATTCACTACTGCTTCTAGTGGACAGGAGTGGCAATAAGATGTTCTAATTGCCTCGTTATGCCAATTAGAGAATCTACCACCATAATGAATTTAGAGTTTAGAGTTAGAAGGACATTCAGCGTCATTTGAATAAGTTAATTAGTATCTTATATATGCACCAAAATGGAACAGAATTAAGTGTCTTTACATGAACTTATATTGAAAGTAAAGTAGGTTTTTCCTTCTATTGGACATTTACCATGTTGGAGATTTTCATTTTTTTGGACAGTGGTGACCACTAGACTAGTTAAATAAATAAATAATGGAAGTTGAGCCATGATTTTGTAACCCTTGGAATGCTAAGTGTATTACTGTTGTTAATCTGATAAAATGTGACAATTAAGCCTGATTAGTACCAAAGAAAGGCACAAAAATGACTTAAATTAGATGAATGAATTATTCAGTCATTTCTATAAATTATTCTATAACTCAAAACGTTACATGTTTTGAGAGTGATACACTAAAGTGTAAAGCCATATACAAGTTCTTATGGTTTAATGGGTTAATATGATTTGCTTTTGCCTGCCAGTATCATGGTAGTAAAATAGTCATAATGATATGATGATAAAAATAGAATTTTTTGCTGGGGCCTCTTATGACTCAGGAGCCCTAAGCGACTGCTTATAGAGTTTATAGCAGGAAACGGTGCAGTTTGTAAGCCTCAAGCTGAACTGTAATAACATCTCAAGATATTTGAATTGCCTGCTTCCTATTTTTATTTGTCAGTATTGTGGACTTTGTTGTGGTTTAGTGCAAAAGTGGTATGAGCTCATTAAGAAACTGTAGGCTAAATGATTTGAAATGCTGTCATTATTAACCTGCATTAATGTGATTTATTAGCAGACCTGCTGCGTTGTCACTGAGGTATTTATTCTCCTCAAGCTGGCTTATTGCCATATCTTCATTCCTGATGATCTTTGGGTAGATCCTTCAGCCTGTGTACCGGAACATAACAGCTTATGAAGCTACAGCAGATGGGTGCTTTGGCACTTTGTGGGTGGTTTTGGTTTTTGTGCCTCAGGAAAGGTGTACGTGTGTGTGAGTGTGCAAGTGTGTATCCAAGTGTCTGTCAGGGCGGAATGTCACACTGTGAATAGTCGACATGGCTAGTGTGTGTGTGTGTGTGTTTTTTGTGTGTATGTGAAGCCTGGGGGGGACAAGTAATGACAGAGACAGGCACTCCCACCATAACAGGTGACGGCCATTTTGTTAAAGTGGCCATTCTAAAGCGCTTTTGTCTACAGCGGCGCTTTTAAAGGCTACACGTTTCACTAGCAAAACACAGAAGAACCTAATGGCCTGAGACCGTGTATAAAAGGGATAATGTGTGGTAATAAAGAGAGTTATGGCTTATTTAGCCTGCTCAGTGTCTAATGAAGACAAGATTCTTACACATGGTTGACTGAGTTTTGAAGATGGGTTGAGAGGTGGTGTGTTCTCGCATTTGCAAACATGTGGATCTGTGTTTGTCTACATATTTGTGCACTTTTTTGAACAAAAAAAGTCATGACCATAGAAAAAAACAGTGTTAACCTACAGTGTCCAGACTGACTTTGTAAGAAAACCAGAAAAGAACTGTTAGGACTGGCTTTTTTTCTAAGAAAATCAGAGGAAAACACTGCAAGGATTGACTTTTCATGAAAATAACAGAAGTAACAGCCTCAAGACTGACTTTGTAAGACAGTCGGAGGAAATATCAGTCTAAAGACTGACTTAGTAAGACAGGTGGAGGAAATGCCAGTTTCAGGATTGACTTTGTAAGACAGTCTGAGGAAATACCAGTCTCAAGACTGACTGTGTAAGACAGTCTGAGGAAATACCAGTCTAAAGACTGACTTTGTAAGACAGTTGGAGGAAATGCCAGTTTCAGCATTGACTTTGTAAGACAGTCTGTGGAAATACCAGTCTAAAGACTGACTTTGTGAGACAGTCGGAGGAAATACCAGTCCCAGGACTACTTTGTAAGACAGTCGGAGGAAATACCAGTCTCAGCATTGACCTTGTAAGACAGTCGGAGGAAATACCAGTCTCAGGTTTGACTTTGTAAGACAGTCTGTGGAAATACCAGTCTCAGGTTTGACTTTGTAAGACAGTTGGAGGAAATACCAGTCTCAAGACTGACTGTGTAAGACAGTCTGAGGACATACCAGTCTAAAGACTGACTTTGTAAGACAGTCTGAGAAAATACCAGTCTCAGGACTGACTTTGTAAGACAGTCGGTGGAAATACCAGTCTAAAGTAAGTACAAACTTACATATGATTGCATGTAATAATGTTATATCCCATATATATATATATGGGATATAACATTATTACATGCAATCATATGTAAGTTTGTATCCCTGGGTAAGTTATACGTTTCATACGTAAGTTATACGTTTCAATGATTTTGTAAGTTATCTCCATATTTCGACACACGTTATTGTTTTTTCAATATATATTAGACAAATGTAATTTATTTTGCTTATTTTTTCTACATAATTTACTCAAAATAAACCAAACATGCAATTTCATTTTGCATAGGACACATTGGATTTTTTATATTAAACTCAGTAAAAAAAAAAAGAAGTTACATTAAAATGTGCAGAACTTCTTTATGTCTTCACTTATTAGTCAAAACATAATTTCACCAGGGTGTCCAAATATTTGCTTATGACTTCATAACACATATGAGACACATTATATGTTCTTAATGTATGTAGTTACACTGAACATCCATAATTTTAAAACCACTTGACTAATATGGTGTCACCAGCTCTCACTCTCCAAAACCTCTGAAGGTGATCTGTGGTTTCTGGCACCTCAACGTTAGCAACAGATCCTTTAAGTTCTGTAAGTTGGGAGCTGATACATATCACTTTTTTGTCCAGAACATCTCATGTATTGCTCCATGGTCCAGTTCTGATTCTCACTTGCCTATTCCTGCTGTCCTTCCTTGGGTCACTTTTGGTGGGTTCTAACCACTGCATACCCAGTACACTCCTGATGTGTTATCTAGCCTTCACAATTTTGTTCTTGTCAAAGTTGCTCACATCCTTAGGCTTGCTCAATTTTCCTATTTCCAGCACGTCAGCTCCAAAAACTGACTGTTCTCTTGGGGCCTAATATATCCCATTCTTTGACAGGTGCCATTGTAACCTAATTAATATTATTCACGTCATATGTCAGTGGTTGTAATGATTTGGATGATTAGTGAATGATATATCTAATGCATTTATTGCATTTATATGGACATTGCTACATGGCAACACACACACACACACACACACACACACACACACACACACACACACACACACACACACATACATATATATATATATATATATATGGGGGAGTGGAGTCAGAGCATCTGTGGTCAATGCAATATATAGCAAATATATTTATACAGTTGTTTCCTAACTAAAGACATTGAAGACATCCTGCATTGCACCTCAATGACAGTCCAGAATTTTTCTCAGAGTGTAGAAGACATATATAAATAGCTACATTTAGAGACATATAAATGACACAGACAAATTATTAGTATTAAACATCTGTGATTATTTATATACATTTGGAGCATAATGATGTCTGGGTAAAAAGTGTGTGTGTGTGTGTGTGTGTGTGTGTGTGTGTG
>BRDA01084800.1:0-18262 GCA_036984385.1 Crenuchus spilurus
TAACACCAAAAGCTGTAAGAACCATGCTGCAGCCCACAGTTACAGGTCCCGTTGGATGGGGAGTGTGATCGCTCTTTGTCTGGAACCTCCTCTTCAACCTTAACATCAAGGGTGGCCCTAGCAGGAGCATAGCTCCAAATGGTATCGCTCTTAGATTCAAATGTTCTCTCAAGCTTTTCCACCATGGCAAGGGGCAAGGTAGCAATCTCAGGAGAAGGCAGAAGCTTAAACTAGCCCAAAATATATGTCTGTCACATGTTTTAAAGCAAATGGCAAAACAACTATGAGTATATGACTTAGTATTTTGTTTATAAGGGATTTATTATCAGTTCATCAAACCTTTTTCTTTTTCCCAGTCCTTGTAATACCGTCTCTCGTATTTCCCCATTTACCTGGCATATTAGCTAGTGACTGTTTTCTCTTCACCTTCTCTCTCTCTCTCTCTCTCTCTATCTATCTATCTATCTATCTCCTTTTCAGGCTATCTTTCCTTATAGTGTTAGTGTTTGTGTTTCAAGCAAGCCCAATTTGGCGTGAAAACCGAGAACCTGGCAACTCTGCCTGGGAGGTCGGTGGCTCCGTGTCAGAGCATTGGTTATGATTTTCGAACGGATCAGACCTTAACTTAACATTGTTAATGAAAAAGTTGTCAATCGTTCTTTTCATCTTCTCTCATCTTCCGTGGCTACATTCACTCTGTTTATTTGATGGGCCTAGGCTACTCACCTTGCTCAGACTGCAGCGCACGCCTTTTTCAAACCTACACAAGTACAGGATTATCTGAACTATGACAGATATTGAAAGCACTGTTTGTGCTGCTTCCGTTTTAAAGATATTAAAATGCATTTTATTTCCTGTGACGTCACTCAGCTCCCCATATGTCACCAAATTGCACCAAAACTCTCATTCGTTTGTGCTGGTTTGTGCTGCAGAAATCATTGTTTGTGCTGTTTCTGTATTAAAGATACATAAAAAAAAACATTTTATGACATGTTACATCAAGCAGCCCCCTATAAAGGGTCAAATTGCACCAAACTCATCTCATTCATTTGTGCTACATTTGTGCTGGTTTGTGCAGTTACAATACATATTTGTGCTATTATAATGAAAAAGGTATAGAGCTAGAAACCTGTGCCAATTAAGATAGCACAACAATTTATGAAAACAGAAATACAAAACACTTAAACATTTATTTTACTGGCACAAACTTAAGATGTTTTATAAAACCTGACCACCATTAAAAAGTATTTTTATAAAATGGATATTTCCAGCCCTAAAATCTGATTGGCTGAGCTAGTTTGGTGCCGTTGTAAAATCCACCATATTTCATTTATGTTCACATTTACGTTATTTTCAGCATTTGGGACATGCTCTTACCCAAAGTGACGTACAACAGTGCTTTGTGTCCATTAAGAGAATCAGGGTGTGTATCTCTAATACAGAAGCAGCACAAATGATGATTTCTGCAGCACAAACCAACACAAACATGGCACAAACGAATGAGACCATTTTGGTGCGATTTGTCAACATATTTGGGGCTGAGTGACGTCACTCGCCCAACCTTTAGAGCTTTATAACTAGTGAATTAAAATAGCACAAACCAGCACAAACATAGCACAAAGTAATGAGACTGATTTGATGCGATTTGGTGACATATGGGGGGCTGAGTGACGTCACAGGTAATAAAATGCATTTTAATATATCTTTAAAATGGAAGCAGCACAAACGATGCTTTCAACGGCACAAACCAGGGGGGTATTCCACAAAGCAAGCTTTCTCAGATTAGCCAGGTAGTGCAAGCCTGAAATCGAACCTGTCCAATGAGAAAAGAGCAGCAGGACGTCCCTATTGGTCAGTCCTCAAAGTATAGATAGATAGATAGATAGAGAGATAGATAGATAGATAGAACTAACTAACTAACTAACTAACTAACTAACTAACTAACTAACTAACTAACTAACTAACTAACTAACTATTTTCTTTCTTGCTTTCTTGCTTTCTTGCTTGCTTGCTCCATTGCTGTAGGAGGTTCCTTCAGGGAAAGTAAGGCCAGAAATTAAAACCAACACATGGCAAATTCATTACACAATGTCATTATCTATTTAATAAAAACTAGTCCAAATGCAGAAGCAGAGTGTGAAAAAGTACTGCTTCCATAGGAATTAAGAGGGTAAGTAACAGACAGTTGCTTCTAGTCAAATGCCTTGGATTAACTGATCACCAAGTGTGACCACCTCCATAAAAGCAAATGTTCTGGAGCATTCAGGTGTGTATTAACATAATAACAAAGAGAAAGACATCAGTAATGATCTTACAGAGGTAATTGTTTGCAAAGTTTCATCTGAACAAACCACAAGACTTATAAATCAATGTCATTTAGACCAAAGCAGAGATTCACATAATAAATCACCACAAACATCTCATATCAAAGTATTCTAGGGTCAAATGTTAGGCCATCTACTTGACAGCTAAAGCTTGGTTGAAATTGGGTCATGCAATAGGACAATGATCCCAAGCACACCAGCTAATCTTCAATAGAATGAATGAAAAGAATATAAATTAATCTTTGGGAAAGATGAGTGCAGTATTTTTATATATTCTGATGAGTAAGATGAGTATGCATTTATGCAATTAACAAGTTATATATAATATCTGCCCTGAGCACTTTTTCATGGAATCTGTGGTAATTGAGGTGCATGATATTAAGGAGTATTTCCTGTTTAGTCTGAAATACAGTGTTAGTGTCAAACTGTAGTTGAAGCAGGAGAGAGGATGCAGAGGTGGGTGTCCACAAACACGTTTTTTAATAACAATACATAGACCAATCATACATCAAACAACTTCTTTCATGTATATACATTCACAACACTAACAATGACTGACAAGACTGAGAAACACAGGGCAGCATTTATACACCAAGCAATTACACACTAATGAGAGGCAGGTGAACAAGGGGCAGGTGCTTAATGACACATGACAAGACGGGGGTGTGAACCAGGTATGAACACAAACCAAAAACACAGAGCAGGTGGCAGAGACTCACATGGCGGGGCTGGAATGGAGCCAAGGTGGGGGCATGACAGGTAGAACCTTATAATTCCATCAGAACAATGTGAGAGCCTGATTCAATTATACAGAAAATGAATACTTCACGCTATTGCTGCTAAAGGTGTTTCTACAAGCTACTGATTCATGAGGTGTAATTTTTCACACTTCTTCTCCATTTAATAAAATTAAATGATGTAATAAATGATAGTCTCTAATAAATAATGACATGGTGAAAACTGTTTTGTGCTGTTCATCTGAAGTTGTATTTATCTCATTTTAAGACCTGCTAGGGACCAGATGAGGTTTATTACATCCTAAGACATAAAACCACAGAATTCAAAGAGGCTGTACTTAGTTTTTGACTTGACTGTATATTCATAAATATCTCTGAAAAATATCCTGTATCCTGTTTTAGGCATTTTTACAGTAAAATATTTTTGTATTATTCTAATGACTGCTTATAACATCTGTACCAAATTCTAAATAATAGTTTCATGTAGAGCATTTATTTACAGAAATTTATCAACTGCTCAAAATAACACAAAGGATACAATGAAGGCTCTTAAACCTTTTGATTGATCTTTTTCTGTTCTTTGTCATAAATCAGTGATCTTTCAGTTCTTTTGGTGCTTTCACCTTTTAAATGTTAAAAATCCTATTTCCTGCCCTCCCCCTACTTTTTTTAGCCTCCTTCTACTATGATACGGCTGAGAAATTAGCAGTTGTTGAGGATTCGGCTCACAGGACCATAAAATATACCTCAGGGTGGAGTTCTACTTCTGGCTGTAGTAAAGAGTCAAGATCAATGGTGGGCCTGTTAAGCTGAGAGGTCTGAGGGGACACAAAAAATTTGAGATCATCCATGGGGAACACTTGGGCAAATCTCTATGGATATACAGAAGACTGCACTGGCAGTAATCTGAGCTTGTGGAGTAAACCTGTATAATAGGATCTCACAATTTAAAAAACCCCAATTTGCATCTTGAAAAATTTGAGAGCTTTGTGGCCCTTTTGACACTTTTGATTTGTGCATTTCATATTTGCGAAATGTCCAGATAAGATTTATTCACATACTGTTCAGCTAGCCACATAAATGCATCCATATTAGACAGACAGAAATCTGATTAGCATCAGTCCAGCTCTTCCTGCTTTACATGCAAATCCACACAATTCTCTTCAAGAATCTGTTCAGATGTTGCCATGCCACAAATCTTGTTTTATGCACTTGTGTATTATACAAGCACTAAATGAAGAAAACAACTCCATGTATGATGTCACCACTATAAAAGCAGAAGCATCTTATTTTTTCATTTGTGATTCATTTTCACTAACAATATACTTCCATGCTGGAGGAGTAGAGATTATTTATTCTGTTCTTGTACATGTTCTCAGCTACAGCTCCAAACCAGCTCCTCAAGTGTTCTGACTGACTGATCAGATGTGTCTCCAGTTTTATTTTCATTTGGCTTTTTTATGATCAGATAATACTGCTCAAACAGTTCAACATGAAGTGTTTCATTTAAATATGGCTTCATTTTTTTTCTTAACAACAGAACAAGTTGATGCTTCAGCAGGTTTCTCTTCGTCATATATTTAGGTGTGCCTGGCACAAGGAATGAAATTTTCTACGACTGCTGTAAGGAGCCGTACCCAGACGTGACATTTGTGGTCACCATCCGGAGACGAACGCTCTACTATGCCCTGAACCTGCTCATTCCCTGTGTGCTCCTCTCATCTATGACCCTACTCATTTTCCTGCTGCCTGCTGACTCTGGAGAGAAGATCTCACTGGGTAATGAGAGAAAGAAGAGAGAAGTGTTTTTGAATTGTTACAGCCCTTTGCTGAATGATGTGTTATGTTGTGCTGCTTACAGTGTGTACAGTACCAGGCAATAGTTTGTTATTGTTAATAATAAGAGATTTCAGAAATGTAGAAATATAAAGACATAAACCTGCTGCACCGGAGCTTTGGACATTAAGATTAAGATTCACCAATGTGATTTTCACACAATGGAATTTGACCTCCACATTTAACCCATTCATGCAATGAAACACACACACTAGTGAACACACTAAGCTGTGAGAATTTGTGCCCAAAGAGGTGGACAGCCCTTATCCACCAGTGCCCAGGGAGCAGTTAGGGGGTTAGGTGGCTTGCTCAAGGGCACTTCAGTCTGGGGATCGAACCAGCAACCTTCTGATCACAAGACCAGATCCTTACCACTAGGCCATGGCTGCCCCCATGGATATGCCATGATATTGATAAACCGTGAAGTTGCTTTTTCATTTGAGTAATATTTTTAACTATATAATTGGAAAGATAATGAGCATTTTTAGGACTACTGAAATTTGAGGTGTGTGGCCATTTTTACATTTTTAATTTATGCATTACATATCCAGATAATGTTCAGATCAAATTTAATCACATCCCCTAACACAGATATCCACAAAAATGCTATATCCATTATTAATGCACTTAAACAGCAGTATCATAATCATAAAATCATTACAATCATGCAGTGAACAGTCACCTGAATATGTCATTTAAGAAGTTTCTGATTGTTCTGAAGTATTTTTATGCATGAAGAGAAACATTTATTTCTGTCATTTGAATTTTGTGCACAGCCTAAGATGCTAGAAAAGAAACCAAGATGGTTTCTAAGCATTTGCTGTGGCCTCCTGGGGGGTTACTGTGATGTTGCTAGATTGTTGCTGTGGTGTCTCAGGTGGTTGCAGAGGTATACTTAGACAGTTACTCTGAAGTTATTGGTAAAGTATACCTAGGTTGTTACTGCAGTATCCAAAGTGGTTGCTTATGTATTGCCTGACAGTTACTATGCTCTCTGGTTGATAATGCTCTCTGGCAGATGCTCTGTGTGCATGTCAGAAAAATTGAGAAGACTTCACAGACAAAAACTCCAGCAGAAAAGTAGTAATAAGAGTAAAAAGAACCATACAATAGAAATTGGATAACAATAATAACCACAATAATAGTGCTTCCGTGAGCTGTGTAAATACATTTGCTGATGCATATGGACACATCATCAGTGATGTTCCTGGAATCATAGGGTGTTTCGGGTCTTTCAACATCATACACCCTCATCCAGGTGACCCAACTGAGGTTGATCAGACCCCAGCTTGTGTCCATATGGCTAGCTAGCTACCACGACTTCATGTTTCTCTTCTCTTGAGCCACAGCTATCTTGAGGCCCTCTCAGCTGCTTCGGTGGTATTGCAGATGGCTCTTCTCTTTTGTTCTCCCACGATGCCTAAACTGCTGAAGGCTCTGGCCAAGGAACGTGCAGCGAAACCTCTGCATCCAACCTTCATGGGAAGGCACCTTGCTCTCCATCCAGCCTGCTCACAGTCATTGACCAGACCCACGTACTTGGAAAGTTTCCTCTCAAACGCTTCTTCCAAGCGGTCTTCCCATGAGACTGTCAGCTCCAGCAGCACGGCCTGCTTTGTTGACTCAGACACAAGGACAATGTCTGGTCAGAGGGTGGTGACTGCAATGTGGCTGGGGAACATCAGCTGCCATTTGAGGTCCACTAACTGCCAGTCTCTAGCTGTGGTCAGGATGCCTGCCGGTGATCTTTTGACCGGGTCTGCCTGCTCCCCAGCTCTCACAAAGGCAATGGCTTTCTTGGAAGGATGAAACTGCTTTGCCCACACAAGTCCAGCGCTGATGGCTTCCATGATGGTTTTAAGGACTTGGTCATGCCTCCACCAGTATCATCCTTCTCCAAGTGCCGTAGTGCAGCAGCTGAGAAAGTGCTCTTGGGTACCTCTCTTGGAACACAATGGACATGCTGGTGTTTCTCCTATGCCCCATGTGTGCAGGTTAGATGGGCTTGGAAGCACATCATACATTGCTTGGATGAGGAACTTAATGCGGTGAGGCTCGGCTTTCCAGATCTCAGTCCAGGTCACTTTCCTCTCAACCGCGTTCTCCCATCTCGTCCAAGCCCCCGATGTCTCATCCCCACTGCCTTGCAGGATCTTGCCTCTTCCACAGCTGCTCTCACCTCCTCTTGAACAAGGCACTGCCTCTCCTTCTGTCTGGTATTCATTAGAAGAGTTGGAAAGGATCCTAACCTGGCTCTGCCTCTTGTGACCACTCCCACCAGGCTCCTGTGATGCAGCCTCACCTCAGCCTCTTGGACAGCTTCCTCTGCCCTCCACTTCCTGCCCGTCCTCAATTCCAGCGTTGGCCACTTTTGGATCACCAGAGTCCCTGTACTGCACCATTTCTCTAGCTCTTGTGACCTTGAATTCCTCTTCCAAGGATTTGAAGGGCAACTGCAGTTTGTTGTTAACCCAAGCCATCTCCAGAGGTGGTTGCTGACTTTCCTTTCCAAGGTTTCAACTGTAGAGATTGGGACAGCATAGACGAGGTGGGGCCACAAGATCCTGGGAAGGATGCCATGCTGGTAGACCCAGGCTTTGAACTTTCCTGGTAGACCGGACTTGTCCACGGTTTTCAGCCAGCCATCCAACTCAGTGCAGGTAGACTGGATAGACTCAAGTCTTTCAGAGAGCTGTCAAAAACCTTGCCCAAACTTTTGACTGGATTCTCTGTGATCGTTGGAATGGCTGTGCCTGCAATATAAAACCTGAACTTATCCTCCACCTTTCCTTTTCTCAGCACCATGTATCTTGATTTGGCAGGTTTGAAATGCATCCGGGCCCACTTCATCAGATTCTCAAGTCCCTTTAGAATCCACCGGCAGCCTGGGACTGATTCTGTCGTGACTGTCAAGTCATCTATGAAAGCCCTGATGGGTTGCTGACGTTGACCAGAATTCATTCGGGGCCCTCTGCACTCTGGCTCAGCGGACTTGGTGAGCATATTCATGACCAGGCAGAACAGTGTCACTGAGATAGTGCACCCTGTAATGATGCCGATCTCCACCTTGTGCCAACTAGATGTAGTAGCTCTGGAAGAGACACTCATCCTGAAATTGTTGTAGTAATCAGTGATGAGGTCTCTACACCTACTAGGGACATGATGTTTTATCAGAGTGAGCTGGACTAACTTGTGTGGAATGGAGCCGAATGCATTTGCCTGGTCAAGCCATAATACTGACAGGTTGCCTTTATTCTCTCTGGCCTTCCAAATTAGCTGTGTCACCACACCGGTATGCTCCACACAGCCCGGCATTCCTGAAATGCCACCCTTCTGGACTGATCTGTCAATATAGGTGTTCTTTATCAGGTAGGTGCACAGCCTCTTGGAAATGACACTGAAGAAAATCTTTGCCTCAACACACAGTAGGAAGATGATGTGGAACTGTTCAAGCTGGGTGGAGTTTTCCTCCTTTGGGATCCACACCCCTTCAGCCACACGCCACTGATCTGGGATCTTCCACTTTCTCCAGAAGAATTGCAGGATTTCCCACAGACGCAGCAAGCAGCACTTTTCCAGCTCCAGCTCACTTCCAGGGTCGCTGTACATCTGCGTGAGGTATTGGTCAATTTCTTCTTCTGAGGAGACAAGTGTTCCACTGCGCTTCTGGCCCAGAAGGTCTTTAGTGAACTTGAAGGAGTTGACGATGAAGGCCGCTTGTTTTCATGCCCTCTCACATCACCACCTCCGGTGCCACTCTGCATGGCGGAGGACCCTGATCTTCTTTCGTAGAATGCACATTAACTGGGCTAGGCCAATGCGTTCCTCTTCTCCTGCCTCCTATAATATTAGCAATATAGTAATAATATTAGTAATAATCCATCCTCTTAACTGCTTAATTCATTTCAGGGTCACAGGGTGCTGGCCAGGGCATTACACATTATTTTAACCATAGCCTTACTAGGCACCAATCTATGAATAACTCCACACAAACAGACATACACACATTCACACCAGGAGAATTTAAAATTGCAAATTCACCTCCAAGTTTTTGAACTGTGTGAGGAAACCTGAGACCCAAAACTGATGAAACTTCACCCAATTGGGGACTTGAATTCAATACTTCAGTAGTAATAGTAGTAGTAGTAGTAGAAACAACAACAATAATAATAACTAGAAAGGGAAAGTTCGTGAACAAAATTTGAAATTGGCTTGAAAAAGCCAGTTAAATACATTGTAATGGTAAACTGTAAATAACTCCTGATTATAATAATTGGCTTAACTGGGATAAAATATTATTATTATTATTATTATTATTATTATTATTATTATTATTATTATTATTATTATAAAAATAAAAGCCAAAAATAAATCAAGGAATGATATGTTAAAGGCCATTGATTAGTAAAGATATTTTAAAAAGTTGCTAATGTTGATAGAGATCTAAAGCTTATTATTTTATGTTGATGTTGCCTGATGTCTGTGTAGTGGTTAAAACTGTATGACTACTGCTGTGGAGATATAAAAAATTGGTTACTAAGGTGTTGCTATGTAGTTGTTATTGTATCGAAGGTGGTTGCTAAGGTGTTGCTAGGCAGTTGCTATGGTATCCAAGGTGGTTGGTAAGGTGTTGCTAGGTGCTTGCCATGGTATCGAAGGTGGTTGCTAAGATGTTGCTAGGTGCTTGCCATGGTATCCAAGGTGGTTGCTAAGGTGTTGCTAAGTGGTTGCTATGGAATCCGAGGTGGGCACTAAGGTGTTGCTAGGTGGTTGCTATGGGGTCCAGGGTGGTTGCTAGGGTTTTGCTAGGTGGTTGCTATAGTATCCAAGGTGGTTGTTCTGGTGTTGCTAGGCGGTTACTATGGTATCCAAGGTGGTTGCTAAGTTGTTGATAGGTGGTTGCTATGAGATCCATGATGATTGCTAAGGTGATGCTATGTGGCTGCTATGGTATCCAGAGTGGTTGCTAAGTTGTTGCTATGGTATTTGAGGTGGTTGCTAAGGTATTTGAGGTGGTTGCTAAGGTGTTGCTATGGTATTTCAGGTGGTTGATAAGGTGTTGATATGGTCCCCAATGTGGTTGCTAAGGTGCTGGTAAACTGGTGCAATGGTATTTCAGGTGATTGCTATGGTATTTCAGGTGGTTGCTAAGGTATTGCTGGTGCTATAATACTGCTATACAGGCTGTATTAGTAAGTAGTGAATAAGGAGCAGGTCAGACACTGCAGCTGTGGCCCTGCGTGGCTCCTATTGTCTGAGAATCTGCAGGCTGGGCTTTAAAGTTCAAACTTGTTAAGAACATTCCACCATTCATTTTGTATGGCGAAAAATCATAAGTGAATTTTACAAAATACCTAATTCTGATTTGGCCGAAAACTGAAATCCTTAATCTATGCTATAAGATTTACGAATTGACGAAATTTAGTGTTTCTAACTCAAAAATTGTGACTTCTAGAGGCGTTTGAAATGCTGAGACAAAAGTTTAGAGACACATTTTGCTGGAATCCAATGGGACCAAAAACCGGTGTTTGAATGAAGATTTTCCAAAATCCGTAAGACAAATCACTCCAAAAAGCAGAAGCAACCTTTTCGGGTATAGGTCCAACGATCCTACCAAGTTTCATGTTTACATCAAAAGCTGTGGGATGAGAAACTGTTTATATTTTTGCGAATAGAAGAGGATAGTAGAATAGTAGAATAGAGAATAATAGAATGAGAAAAATATGAATAACAGTAAATTGGCTTTTTCAAGCCAATTTAATAATAATAATAATAAAGTATTGATAAATTAATTATAAAGTAAAATGCAGTAAACATTCTGCAATCAATCTATTCATTACAGTCAGAGTTCTTTTATTGCTGTTAGTAATGAAAGGCTCAGTTACTGCACTGTACTAGAGGTCTGCATTACCGCGGGACTCCCGCGGGACCCGTTACAATATTTTGCGGTGCGGGACCACAATTAATCGTCTCTTGCTGGAGCGGTCGGTCAGTTAGTTAGTCGTCGCGTGAGCGGGACGAGACATACATGTCAAAAAATCCCGCAAATTAATAAATAGTCTAGAAAATGATGAGAATCATGCAGCTAAACAGTCAGTAATACAGTCAAAATACTGGCGGAATAGATGTTCAGTCTCTCTCTCTCGCTCACTCTCTTTCTCTCTCTCACACACACACACACACACACACACAAACGCGCGCGCGCTCTTTCTCTGTCTCTCTCTCTCTCTCTCTCTCACACACACACACACACACAGAGACGCACACGGGATCTCTCTGCTCTAAAAATTATTCATTAGGCCATGATTTTAAAAATTTGATTTGATTGGCCATGTCGAGGGTGACGTCATCACCCAGAAGCACTTGCGGGAAGTAAACGGTTGAAAAATAGTTATAAATTGTTCATATCTTTTATTTTATGCAGTTGTGTTGTTCTGGATTAGTGTTTTAGTCATTAGTGATGTAGTCATCATCCTGTGTTGGTAGATGTGATTAATTTGTTTACGTGAGTAACTTACTGTCTGTGAGATGTGCAGTAGCATTGATCTCCAGTAAGGGAAAATAAGACTTCTGTATTATACTGGATTTGTTAAGCTACCTTTTCTCTACAAGCACAATATGTAAGTAAGTTTTAAGCACTGTATAGTTAATCAGATTGATGGGAGGATCAGGGGCAGTACTAGGACGGGGCTACGGAGCAATAACTCCAGATTTTACATCCAACCCAGAACCGATCCAGCAACATCCGCTCCCCTCCATCTGTCTTTGAACGAGACTGCTTGCACACCCCACACACACACTGGAGGACAAACTCAACTTGCGTGCGCCGAACGAAAACCCCCCCTGGAGGACTGCGGGAGGGAGCGATCAGACATGTTTTTGTGGCGGGTGGGAGCGAGACCAAATATGACGATTTTATCGCAGGAGCAGTCGGGAGCGGGATGAAAACATGCGGGAACGGGACTAAAAAATCAGTCCCGTGCAGACCTCTACACTGTACCATAGTTTAAAAACATTTTAGCTTATATAAATATACTGTTACTAAGTTTGTACATAATATGATATAGCAGTAAAGTACCCCCAAAACCTCCTGGTCAAGGAGATGCAGTCAGTTGTTTAACTGTGATACCTTCTTTTTTGTAACATATACAATGAATGGACCTGTTAAAACAAACAAACAAGAACAAAAGACAAAGAACTGCAAATAACGTTACTGGCCTTGGCTGCTGTGGCGCATTTACATTTGTCATAAAAAGTAGAAAATACTGTCTGCATCTTTAGAACAAGGCTGTTGGTTTGTGGTCTGGTGGTTTGACTGTCCACAGGATTTAGTTCCAACCCTAAACCTTGTAGGGCATTTCATCATTAGGACCAGGTGTCAGGAATCCCCAGTCATTGTTCAGTGTTTTTGTCTCCATCTGGTGGTCTTGTGTCCATATTTGGTCTTCCTGTTGTGATGTCATTGATTGTTGCTCATTTGTCTCAGGTGTTCCTTATTTCAGGTAGTTAGTCTAGCCTTTAAAAACCCTGTTTGTGATCCCCCCCTGCACGGTTAATTTTGTAAGTAACACGTCATGTTGTCTTTGTCTCATTTATTATCTAGGCTCTTGTTCTTCTGTGTTTTCTTAGTTTCAGTGTTTGATTCTGTTTTTGGTTTGTTTGTTTATTTAATAAATTTACTCTTTTCATCTTTATCTGCTCATGCATCCGCCTCCTTAGTTCATCTTAGTTTATTTAAATCTATTTGTTCTCTCACCACCACCACTCCTGACATAATGAACTGTCTACAAAAGGATGCAGCAGAGAAGGTGAGCCTTGCCACACTCCCTAAGGACTCACAACAAAATGAGGCTATAGTGGCAGTCCTGAGAAAAAACTCAGAGCTTCTCCAGCAACAGAAGGACCAACTTGTAGCCAGCCAAACCATGTTACAGAAGGAGTTGGACTGGATCAGGAGAGCTGCGGGCATCATGGTGGAAATTCAGCCTACACTACCCCTGAACCACTTCTGGTCTATAAATCTGTTGCTTGACCTAAGGGACCTGTATGAGGACCTCAGACCCCGAGAAATTTTCTGTGGGGGGGGGTTAAAGGTGAGGAGATGCTGGATGGTGAAGCGGTGGGCAATGGAGACCATGCTCAAGTTGGAACAGAGGGGCTCAGTACTCAAGAGGAGGAAGTGAGTTCCACGCTCTGGATTTCAATGGGTTCTACAGCACTAGCCTACAGTGCTTGTGAGGAGGAGCAAAGCCCTGTGGCCAAAATCACGATGAGTGCTGTACCACATCTCAGCACTAGGAAGTCTGATGAGAACTATCTGCAGGAGCAAGCAGAGGAACTCGTATGGGACCCACACATCCAGAAGCAGCTGGATGCTTGAGAGGTGCTGGGAGACATTTCTGCTGAGGAGAGGAGGAGGAGGAGGAAAAAGCTACGGAGAGCTGAGAGGAGAGAGAAAGAACCCTCAGATCTCCAGCCTGTAGCCGAGGCAAAGGCTGCTCCTCTCTCAGCTCTTCAGTCCACAGCAGCTTTGGGGGAAGCCTCCACTCAGACTCCAGTCTCTGAGGCAGTCATGGCTATAACTGTCTCCACCCAGACTCCAGCACCTGAGGCAGTCATGGCTATGGCTGTCTCCACCCAGACTCCAGCACCTGAGGCAGTCATGGCTATGGCTGTCTCCACCCAGACTTCCACTGCAGAGGTCCCAGTCATGCCCACGCCCTTGTCTCCAGAGTTCACGCCTTTGTCTCCAAAACCCAAGCCTACGGCCAGGATGGACATGCCCACGTCCAAGGTGTCCACGTCTAAAGCCAGGATGGCCACGCCCACGTCTCAGGTGGCCACGCCCACATCGTCTGAGGCCACATCCACGTTTATGGTGGCTGATGAAGCCACGTCCTTGTCCATGGTGGCCAGGAGCGCCACGCCCCTTTCAGTGGCCAGGAGTGCCACGCCCCCTTCAGTGGCCAGTAGAGCCACACCCACAGCCCAAGCAGCCAGGAGTGCTGCTGGGGAATATACACTTCACCCCAACAACACCAGTAGCTCCCTATAACCAGGGACTTATGTATTGTGCCCCGAGATGGGGTTTGGGAGCTACTGCCCCCATTGTTGGGCCCGCCCTCCCGGCCTTTGGTGTTCTTTGCCCACCATCCACCCCTATTTCACCTCTTTCGGGGGTTTTGTGTGGGGGGGGTGTTCCCATGCCGTCAGCCCTGGATATGGCTGTCGGCGTTGTTCGTAATGTTTTGTTGGACCCTGCGTTTTGTCAATCCCTGTATTTAGTGTTATGTCTTGTGTCTCCATTATGTTATAGGCCCTGATGTCCTTGTCTGATTTTCATGTCCCTGTTCTGAGTTTGCCCTGTGTTTCATGTTTTAGTGTTTTTGGTTTTGCTCCTCGTGTTTTGAGTTATGTCCTGTACCTTGTTCTATTGCTTTGGTGTATGTTAGTCTAGTGTTTAGTCTGTCTTTTTGGGTCTCTGTTTTGTGTATTTTTATGTCCTCTACTTCTGTGTTATATTCCAAGTTTTTAGTTTTGGTTCTGTTTCCATTCTATGTTCTAGATTCTTAATATTTTCTTGTTTTATATTCTGCATGTTAGATTGTTCTGTGTCCTAGATTTTGATATTTTCATGTCCTAGATTCTGTATTTCATTATGTTCTGTTCTAGTTTTAGTGTTCTCTGTTCTTCTGTTTTTGTTCCAGTCTTGTGTTCTTGGTTGCCATCTTGTTTTGTCATAGTTCTCTTTGGTGTCTTAGTATTCCATGTTTTATTGTTCTTGTAGGTCCTGCCCTTGTTCCTTGTTTCATGTACCCTTGTGTTTTATCCCTGGTTTTGTTTGTCTTAGTTCTAGTGTTCAGTTTTGGTTTCCTGTTTTTGTTTAGGCTGTCTTGGGGGGGGGGGGTCTGTCAGGAATCCCCAGTCATTGTTCGGTGTTTTTGTCTCCATCTGATGGTCTTGTTGTGTTCTTCACCTTTTTATTTCAGTTACTTCCTTATGTCCATATTTGGTCTTCCTGTTGTGATGTCATTGATTGTTGCTCATTTGTCTCAGGTGTTCCTTGTTTCAGGTAGTTAGTCTAGCCTTTAAAAACCCTGTTTGTGATCCCTCCCGCACGGTTCATTTTGTAAGTAACATGTCATGTTGTCTTTGTCTCGTTTATTATCTAGGCTCTTGTTCTTCTGTGTTTTCTTAGTTTCAGTGTTTGATTCAGTTTTTGGTTTGTTTATTTAATAAATTTACTCTTCATCTTTATCTGCTCGTGCATCCGCCTCCTTAGTTCATCTTAGTTTTTTAAATCTATTTGTTCTCTCACCACCACCACTCCTGACACCAGGGCTGGGTACCCAAACTCTAAGATGATGAAACACTTTCAGTCAACTCCTGTCTTATTTACTGAATATCACAACATCATGTGTAAAGGGTTCCTCATCCACACCTTCTGAAACCCCACACACTCAGACTTTGCTGTAGAATCTGTGCTCCCTGCTCCTTTGCTCTTACACCAAGCTTTCAAAAACTGAACACAGTGCAAATTTTAGCCTTTCTCCAGCTGTAGCATATTGACTTTCCTGCTTGCCCACAAATTGAAATCAATCCAATGCCAATTTTCTTTTTCTTTCTGCTTTCTTTCACAGTATACTAATGGTAAACACCCAGGTGGTGATTATCTTACCATATCCACAAATATAGAAATCAACAAATGGCTACATGAAACTTACAAAACTGTGAAAGACAATTATGAATAAAAGATCAGAACTTTCTCACCAGCATTAACTACAACAATCTTATCTAACATCATACACTGTGCAAGCTCTGTCAAATGAGATAGACTAAAGTGAGCCCTCTGGGGCCTGTCTAGCTGATCCTTAATTTTACACAACCTTTGTATAGTAGCTGAGACCATTTGCATACCAAACTCCTCAAGACCAACACAAGGCCTGACATTTCAGTATCAAATTAGGTCTGACACTCAGCCTTCAGCTGTCCATTTGATCACAATGTTCTGTCCTCTGTGATCATAGCCATTCTTACCTCTCAATTTCAGAAATGTACAATGTGTAAAAAAAAAAATGAATAGAATGGAAAAAATAGAAATGGCTAAAAAAAAGCCACATACAGTATACAGTGTATCACAAAAGTGAGTACACCCCTCACATTTCTGCAGATATTTAAGTATATCTTTTCATGGGACAACACTGACAAAATGACACTTTGACACAATGAAAAGTAGTCTGTGTGCAGCTTATGTAACAGTGTACATTTATTCTTCCCTCAAAATAACTCAATATACAGTCATTAATGTCTAAACCAGTGACAACAAAAGTGAGTACACCCCTAAGAGACTACACCCTCCAAAGCACTGCTTGTCATTTCCCCTCCAAAATGTCATGTGACTCGTTAGTGTTACTAGGTCTCAGGTGTGCATAGGAAGCAGGTGTGTTCAATTTTGTAGTACTCATTGTCTCTCTGAGGATCTTAAAAGATAAATTGTTGTGCTACATGAAGATGGCCAAGGCTACAAGAAGATTGCCAACACCCTGAAACTGAACTGTAGCACAGTGGCCAAGATCAGAGAGCATTTTAAAAGAGCAGGGTCCACTCAGAACAGACTTCACGTTGGTCATCCAAAGAAGCTGAGTGCACGTGCTCAGCGTCACATCCACATGCTGTCTTTGAAAAAGTAGAAGGAGCGCTGTCAGCAATGCTGCAGAGATTGAAGAGGTTGGGGGTCAGCCTGCGGTGCTCAGAACATACGCCACACACTACATCAAATTGGTCTGCATGGCTGTCACCCCAGAAGGAAGCCTCTTCTGAACACAAACAGTTTGTTGAAGACATGTCAACAAAGGACATGGATTACTGGAACCATGTTCTATGGTCTGATGAGACCAAGATTAATTTGTTTGGTTCAGATGGTCTCAAGCATGTTTGGCAGCAATCAGGTGAGGAGTACAAAGATAAGTGTGTCATGCCTACAGTCAAGCATGGTGGTGGGAATGCCAGGGTCTGGGGCTGCATGAGTGCAGCAATTGTTGGGGAGTTACATTTCATTGAGGGACACATGAACTCCAATATGTACTGTGACATAATGAAGTAGAGCATGATCCACTTCCTCTGGAAACTGGGTCGCAGGGCAGTGTTCCAGCAAAACAATGACCCCAAACACACCTCTACGACGACCACTGCTTTATTGAAGAGGCTGAGGATAAAGGTGATAGACTGGCCAAACATGTCTCCAGACCTAAACCCAATAGAACATCTTTGGCGCATCCTCAAGTGGAAGGTGGAGGAGTGCAAAGTCTTGAACATCCGCCAGCTCCGTGATGTGGAGGAGTGGAAAAGCATTCCAGTGGCAACCTGTGAAGCTCTGGTAAACTCCATTCCCAGCAGAGTTAAGGCAGTTCTGGAAAATAATGGTGGCCACACAAAATATTGACACTTCAGGAACTTTAACTAAGCGGTGTACTCACTTTTGTTGCCGGTGGTTTAGACATTAATGGCTGTATATTGAGTTATTTTGATAGAAGAATACATTTGCACTGTTATATAAGCTGCACATAGACTACTTTTCATTGTGTCAAAGTGTAATTTTGTCAGTGTTGTCCAATGAAAAGATATACTTAAATATCTGCAGAAATGTGAGGGGTGTACTCACTTTTTTTGATACACTATATTTAATACACTACTCAAAAAATTAAGGGAACACTAAAATAACACATCCTAGATCTCAATTAATAAAATATTCCAGTTGAAAATCTTTATTTATTACATAGTGGAATACGTTAAGAACAAAATAACATAAAAATGTAAATCCATGTAAATCAAAATTATTACCCCTTGGAGGTCTGGATTTGGAATCATACTCAAAATCTCATACCACCCTCATGGAATCTGTTTCTGACTGTTTGAGCAGAAACATGCATATTAATGGCCTGCTGGAGGTCATTTTGCAGGGCTGTGGCACTGCTCCTCCTGTTCCTCCTTGCACAAAGGAGGAGGTAGCGGTCCTGCTGCTGGGTTGTTGCCCTCCTACCGCCCCCTCCATGTCTCCTGGTGTACTGGCCTGTCTCCTGGTATCTGCTCCATGCTCTGGACACTGTGCTGAGAGACACAGCAAACCTTCTTGCCACAGCTCACATTGATATGCCATCCTGGATGAGCTGCACTACCTGAGCAACTTCTGTGGGTTGTAGACATGCCTCATGCTACCTCTATGGTGAGAGAACTGACAAAATGCAAAAGTGACCAAAACATCAGCGAGAAAGGATGAGAACAGAGAAAAGGTCTGTGGTCACCACCTGCAGAACCACTCCTTTACAGGGGTTGTCTTGCTAATTGCCTCTCATTTCTACTTGTTGT
>BRDA01084800.1:36691-49822 GCA_036984385.1 Crenuchus spilurus
TCATCATCATCATCATCATATTAATAATAATAAATAAATAAAAAATAAAAGATCTGATATTATTTCAGGTGCCTACGACGACGAGGTCAGAAGATACCATAAAATAAATAAATAATAATAATTATACTACTACTACTACTACTTATAATAATAATAATAATAATAATAATAATAATAGGGCCCTTCTGAAATAAAAGTATAGATTGTCATGGAAAATCCTGGGTGATCCCAAACTTTTGAGCGTTAGTGTAAGCACACCAGAAAGGCTCACATTTAGATGGACGTACATATATAGTGTATAGTATACAACTATAGAAACACATTTCAATTAAGTGGGTTGTGGCAACCTGTTAGATTATTTTTAACTTTTGCTTATTGCTGAAGATGTGTGTCTTTCTTTCCTCAGGTGCAGCTAGTGTTGCTGCAGTGGGTGGCCTGGTTCTTGCGGATGAAACGTCCTGGTGAAGGTGAAGATCCTGAGCGTCCACCCTGTGCTCCACACCTACGGCGATGCTCCTCAGGTTCCCAGAGTGGCAGTCTTCCCAATGCGGCCGGCTCAGCCTCAGCTGACCTCCATCATCACCACCACCACCCGCCCACCACCCTGCATCCACTTCACCCCCAGAGCTTACTTCATGCAGCTGCCACTTCTGGACACCCCAACCACCTGCACTCACAGAGCAACAGTGCCAACAACAATGGTAACTTGCTGTACATCGGCTTCTCTAGCCTAGATGAAGCTTCACCACCACCCCTACTTACTGAGTCTGTCCAGAGGAACAGCATGCAGGGAGGTGCTCGTCCTGCTGTGGTTTCACCCCCTACTGTGTCCTCCAGCCCACCACCTCATTTGCCGTCACAGTTCTGCAGCCCCCCACCCCCCACACCAAACATAGAGGCTACAGGATGTCCCAGTACAGTGTCAGGAGGTGGGGGAGGCTGCTCATGCTCAGGAGCCAGTGGAGGAGGAGACCCTCAGCTGCAGGTGATCTTGGACGAGGTGCGCTACATTGCTGACCGGTTTCGTGCACAGGATGAGAGTGAGAGTGTGGCAGAGCAGTGGAAGTTTGCGGCGGCTGTCATTGACCGTCTCTGTCTGGTGGCCTTCAGTGTCTTCAACATCATCTGCACTATCTCCATCCTCATGTCAGCGCCCAATTTTGTGGAAGCTGTCTCCAAGGACTTCATTTAATGATGTGATGCTAATCAGAGAATGCAAAACGATGATGCATGAAGGTCTATCTGGGAGATCTTTCACTCTCTCAAACTGTTTGTTTATCAAAGACCTTCATGTTGGGGTAGAGCTGGCATTTAATGTTTTGAACGAACTTTGAAAGAAAGTTATGCTGAAGAACTTTAATGTTTCAACCCTCAAGGACAGTAATGTTTTAAGTATGGGGTTAAAGGAGAAAGAACTCTTTGTTGAACAAGGCTGTGGAATGAAGTAAGGTGGATTCTCTTACAATGGACATAGTTCACGTTTGGCTACACAATGGCAAACAAAAGACACCAGAGATTAATTTGACCTCACAACTGTGGCAGTGGCATCTTGTCACACATCAGCCCCAGAGTAAGGGGAACAAAATTTTCATTTCAAAGGATGTTACTGTGGCATTTGTCTATTTTCTTCTCATAGAACAGTCAAAGTTGATCTGAAATATCAAAATACATTTTGAGGAATGTGTCCGTCTGGGTGAATGTGTTGTTCTGAATGAAAACAGAAGAATAGAAATAGAGCTGGTTTGAGAGAGAGAAGGTGAAAGAGAAGTTCAGGAAGCCCATGCATTTGGAGAGGTGGAGTGGGTGGTATTGACCGAAAACAGAAATTTTCATCTTTGTTAGAGAAGAAGGAGGTAACTTTTTTTTCTCAAAAATATCGACAGCACACAGAGGAGAATTGTCAGAGTGCATCTCTGTGGTTGTAGGAGTGATAGAGTGAGAGATAGTAGACTGATGCAAACATTGGGTATGAAAGAAAGGCAGAATGCTTCAAAGACTTACCAAGATAAAGATGGCTTGAGAAAGTAAGGCATCACAGAGGGAAGAGGACAAGGGAAATCAAGGATAAAGAGGGAAGCAAGCTAGAGAAGGAATAAAAAGGACAAAATGAAGAAGATAGGCAGGGGGAAAGGGTGATGTGAAAAAAGAGAGAAACAGAAATAGATAAATAACACAGTTAAGATAATGAAACTCAACCGTGTGAGTGACCTTGCCATTGGAGAGAGATAAAACAATGCATTAAATGTCGAAAAACATCTGTCAGTAAGAACAAAACAGGGCTTACAGAGGGCAGAGAAGTGAGCTGGGTCAAGAGAGAGACAGACAACTAGAATGGCTCTCTTAAGGTAATGATGGCAAAATGGCACACATTACTTTTTTCATACATTCAGATAGATTTTGAATCTTCCAGGCTTCATGTTTTCATCCCTTCTTCTCTTCCCATTCACTCAGATGACAGGAAGTGGAAGAGAATACAAAACAGCTGCAAAATATTCAAGCAGAAATGGCAGATCTGCCATCATATTCCAATCTTGGACCAAATGGAGTGAGTATGTGCATTTAGCTGATGCTATTGCCCAAAGCAACATTAAGCAGCTGTAGGCACATTCACTCTGGGGTGAAGTGCCTCACTCAGAGGCATTATGAGCAGGAATAAAACCCAAAAGCTACAGCCAAGTATACAAATATCTTGGCAATCACCAACCAATGTAATCATGCATTGCTTTGATATTCCAGTTTTGATGTCTTCTCATAGCGCCATCTGTTCCCTTAACAGCTTTATACAATAAAATGCCAAATTTTCCTTGCTTTTTTAAATAAAAGTTTGATGTATTGTGTAATCACTGTTAAAGTTTCAAAACTTACCATGTACTCAACATATATAGGAACATTAAGCTGTAAAAGCAGCCCATTCTGACCATTCTCATGGCTGAGATGTCACAGCTGTTGTTGTTGATGTATTGTTACTGCATTTTGTAGTAAAGTCAGGACAGTTTCTGCTTTTTGAATGTGCTGTGCCACATTTCACTTTTGAAAGGGACTGTAATGCTTGGCAAGAAATTAGTTTAATAACAGAGCAAACACAATTCCAGACAAACCAGAAAACATAACCAAAATAACACAAACAGAAATAAACTAAACAGAAAGTGGCTTAGTAAGATACACAGATGAAGGATGCTCTATAGGCTATAGATGCCACACAGGCTAACAGGCTAGGAAGCTATGGGTGCCATTAGGGTTGCCAACCATCCTGTAAAATTGTATTTTTATCAACTAGGGAGAAATGCTTAAGATTGGACTGAAACAGAGTGATATGTATGAATGAAAAGGAATCTCTGCTGCTCTCCCTCAGCCTATCTGTCATGTTCCAGTGCTCAGAGAGTGTGTGTGGGCCACGACCAATGAAAAACACCGTCTGTGATAGAGATGGGTCATTCGCGAACAAAACGGCTCTGAGAGTGGAGTGAGCGATCGGAACAACCGAATCTGTTTTTTCTTATTTTTTCTTCAGTTTAAGTCAAAAGGGATTGGTCAGTTACACCATGTGTGGTGGCATCTCTGTCTACACACTAACAAGGGGGGGACAAAGGCTGCAAACTGAATGGGCACAGACAGAAAGTGAGAAAGAGAAGTTGCAAAAAGACAACTCTGCCTATGGAAGATGAAAAATGTCAAGTATGAATAAATACATGAATAAATAAATACAGACAAAAATAATTGTGTAGACAAATAAATAAAATAATAAATACATTTTGTCATGAAAAGGGACATATTTAATTTATATCAAGAATATATTTCTACATTTAAACGCATTAACATTTATTTGGGCTGTTGTTGCATTTATACATATATCTATTTATTTATTTATTTATTTATTATATAAATATATTTATTGATTTATTTCTACAGGGTGGCATGGTGGCTTAGTGGTTAGCACGTTCACCTCTCAGCACTGAGGTCTTGGGTTTGAGTCCCCATCTTAGCGGAGGTTACATGTTTATTCATTTATTTCAACATTTCTACATACCCATACAACATAAAAACCTAAATGACTCCAAACAGCCGATGAAAAGAGAGGACATGTAAAAAGCATCAGAAGATGACAGGAAGTTTTTTGGTGGTTGACAGTCAGGTCTTTTGTATGTTTGTTTGCACTGTAAAGTGTTACCTCATAGGCTAAGCCATTTCTGTGTGCAGACCCCTCCCACCTCCCCCCCTTCTCTCTCTACCTTGCACTCTCCTAGAGTGAGTGTGTATAGAGCAGGTGTTGAGGTATTTTTTGGGTGCAGATGTTCAGTTAAAAACGCTGTTTAAACCTTCAAAAAGGGACCTACAATACCCTTACTTCAGTGTTTCTGGTGTATATGAGCCACGAGTTGGATAACCTCTCATCTGTGCTGTTCTATTGTGAGGAGAAACTCTGGTTGTTTTAATTGATGGAAAAAAATGCGCAAACTTTGCCCTGTCCAAGATGGTGAGCCAACCCAAAACTACATGTCCCAGAATGCTGTGCGATTGACGTCTACAGTGTAAGCACGCAAACCACACCGCTGAGAGAAAGAGAGACAGACCACAGATAAGATGAGCCAAACACTTGATACACACACACACAACCACTAGTCTACCCGGGTAGTGAAGATCTAAATACACATTTCATGCACTTGGGACAAAACACACACACACAAAGGGAAAAGAAGAGGAAGAATAGCAGAACATTTAGTAGTAACAAAGAAAAAAACCCAAATAGCTGTCGGTTACTGTTTAAACTTAAAGACTGTGACTAAGGGAAAATATTGAAGTTTATTATTTCTTTTTTTTTTTTTTTTGTATCACTGAAACTGGGCCATTTTGTGTTTTTTCTCATTTGAATCTGCACATTCTTGACAGTTTATTATTTTGTTATCTGGATAGAGCCACATTGAACTATTTTCTTATTTTATATATTTTTTTCTACAACATTTTATTTATTTGTTTATTTTCTCAACTATATATACACTTACACATACCCCAATCATTCTTGTTAATAAATCCAAAAGTTCTATTTTTACCCTGTACACTGTGTCATGTTGCAATTCTGTCCAAACCCTCCTCCTTAAAGTACCTAGACCAAGATTTATACTGGTCCAACCCCTGAGATTAAACAGTCCAAACCTATGGGATACCTCCCATTAGTAAATGCCATCTTGATAAATCTATTGAAATTGAGCTAGCTGACATAGCCACTGCACTAAGTAAACGCGTGCTACTTTGCTAATTGTGGCAAGCTAGCCAGGAGGGCTTTAGGCGATCTGCAACCAGACCACGTTAACTATTTTTGCAAATGTACAAATTTTCCCTTTTTATTCAAGTATTTGGTTCATATGTCCATTATGGATATTAGCAGGTCACTGTATGTTTCTGGTCTCTCGGGTAGCGAAACGCAGGATGAAATAGTAGCCACACTAGATAAATATGGTGCTATCATCAAAGTTGTTCAGCTCCAGACAAAGCAAACAGGTGAACCCATAGCTATTGTTGAGTTTAGTTCTGAAGCTTCCATTCTGGGACTTGAACCTGATTTCTCTGTTGAGCTCCCTAGCGCAGCGAACGTACAGTGGCTTCTTGATAGCATAAACAACCTACCAGAGCTCCCACCTGCAGTTCAGGCTAGGCATGTAGCAGAAGATGAGTGTAGGGGTAGTGATTCTGACAGGTCCTCTGATACTAGTGCACGTAGAACCTTATCGCCTCACAAAGCACTTATCTGTGCTAGTCCTACTCCCGTGAAGTCCTCCCAAAAAGCACAAAAACCATGCCAGGTTACCCCTGAACCCTTGAGTACTGATATGTTGAATCCTCCCAACATACAAAGGGTAGTAGTAGAACATGTTAGTAGAAATGAATCACTGCCAGTGCAGAGTTATGTGTCTAAATGGCTACGAACCTTCTCAGGGAAGATACCAAAGCCACCTGGGGAGGTAGACTTTGAAACATGGTGCCTTCATGTGGAGCTTATGTTCCAAGACAATCTTCCTGTCAATGTTCAGAGGAGGAAGATTTTAGAGAGTCTTCTCCCACCTGCAGCAACAGTAGTAAAGCAGCTTGGTCCACCTGCTCATCTAGAAGAGTATGTCACCCTGCTTGAATCTGCTTATGGTTTCATTGAAGATGGAGAAGAAATTTTTGCAAAATTCTTGAATACCCACCAAAATTCTGGCGAAAAGCCTCTGATTATCTCCAAAGACTACAAGTTCTTCTTGGTTCTGCCATCAAAAGAGGAGGTGTAGAACAGTCTAATGAAAAATGCCACTTACTCTAACAATTAATCCGCGGTTGCTGGGATCACACCCTCATACTTAGTCTACAGTTGGAAGGAAAGCTCAGTAATACCCCAGATTTTGCAGTTTCTTCTCTTGCTCTGAACTGAAGACATGAGATATTCAAAACTTGAAAGAATGCAACATCATTTTAGCAATTCAAAGCAAAAGCCATCCTTGAATTTTCACTCTGCACTGCAAATGTCCCCACAGCTAGATCCTTATGCTGAAACACTACAAAAATACATGTGTGAGACAGAACAGCTAAGGAAAGAGCTTGCCGATGTAAAGCTACAGCTCAGAGAACAAAAGTCAAAGAAAGAAAAGAACCAAGATTTCCTGAAACACACAAGAAACCAAGAAAGTTCCTCTGGTGTTCAAGTTAACCCCTTGTTTTGCCAAGCACCTCCCAGACCCAAAGCAGTTCCACTTGTCCATCAGGCTATGCCTCCATCTCAGCCAAAAGCCTGGTTTTGTTTCAGATGTGGACAAGATGGTCACATTGCACGGCAGTGTGTTGAAGCCATAAATAAGTTGAAGACCAAAAGTACAAAGAGCTACGAGTCAAGCAAGATGAGTGAAAGCTTAGATATGGCCAGTCATTAAACAGGCCAGGGTCCCAGTAGAGAGACAGACTGAGACCAGCTTTCTTGATACTTGTCCCAGCCAAGAGAGTCAACCCTGCAGCAACCTTATTGATGGACTAGTAGGCCCTAAATGCATTGCCACTGTCATTATTGAAGGCAACAATTGTCAGTCTATTCTTGATTCCAGTTCCCAGGTGAGCAGTACTTATCCTCACATCCTATATTTCCTTTAAATTACCTCCTCGAAGTAGAAGGTGCTGGAGGCCATGTTGTTCCCTATCTCGGCTATACTGCTGTTAGCATTCATTTTGACAGTAGAATTACTGGACAGCCAGTTGAAGTAAACATGCTGGTTTAGTCATACCAGCTGTAGGTCCAACATTGCTATTCCTGTGCTTATAGGCACAAACACATTGGACATGCTTTATATTTCCTCTTTTTGTTCTGACATTGCATCCAATGGGTGTAAACTGAACCATGCTTATTCTGCTCTTCTCAAGAACCTATGTCATAGACACCAAGCAAATCAAGAAGGCAGCAGAGTCAGTAAAGTGAGATTACAGAGCAACAGCAATGTTGTCATGTCTGCAGGCCAGAAAGTTGCCTTGTCAGGCTATGTGGAAAATGTGCTACACACACCAGGATCTCTGCTACTGGTTGAGCCAACAGTTCTGCCAAGTTTACCCGGTGGTCTTAGTGTTAGTTACTGTTAGTTCATGCTTATAATTGCTCAAGGAATGACACGACTGGATTTTTCCCATATCAGCTCATGTTTGGTAGAGAGCCTAACTTACCAATTGATCTAGCTTTTGGACTTCCCAAAGAATGGACTGCTACAATTCATTCAGAGTATGTCAAGAACTTAAGAGAAAGCCTGAGGGAAAGCTATAAACTCACAGTTGAGCATAGCAGAGAAATGCTTCCAGGAACCGAGCTCACTACGGCAAGAGGGTTCGTGAATCTGTTTTTGAGCCTGGAAATAGCATTCTTGTCCAAAATGTAGGACTAATAGGAAAGCACAAATTAAGTGACAGATGGAGTCAAGAAGTCTACAAGGTTGTGAAGCAGATTGGTGATTCCCCTTTGTATGTTGTTGCTCCAAAAACGTCTGGAGGACCAGAAAGGACACTGCACAGAGTCTGTTACTGCCTTGTGGATTCCTCGCTCAAATGTCAGAGATCAGTAAAGACACTGAAGTAGTTGGGGTTGAGCCACCCGCTACTCATTTAGATGCTGATGTTTCAGAAACTTTGGTACAAGATAAAACACCTGAGTCTGTAGAAGACAATACTGATGAAGAGGACTATTCTGCCTAAGAATTCTTTCCCAAAAATGGCATTGTAGTTTAAACAAAGATCTATCCTGTCACAGAAGAAAGAATAGTTAAAAGTCTAAACCCAGATGCTGAGGTTTTCTGTCCAAACACTTTAGAAACTTGCAATGTCTCAAGCAAAATTCGAAGCACAAGTGAAATCCTTGAAAAGACTCTTCCTGATTCAGAGCCTCAAGTGCATTCAGTCCAAGAAATCAGTCAAGACATGTGTGAAGAACCATCCCTACCTTCCATATCTGAAAGTTCTTTAGAGAGAGTCAAGCCAGATTCTTTAGATGTAAAACATGATCTTGATAACGACAATGATGAAGCATCTATAGTGCAGCCTGAGTGTTCATCCGCTACACTCAGTGAAACTGAACCAGTAACGGTTCAGCGAAAGTCTGTGGTAGAGGTAGAGTTAAGAAGGTCTACTAGACAGAAGTCAGTCCCAGATAACTTATCAGTCACTGGGAAATCCACTAGTCTTAGTGACTTGATAAGGCTTTTACTCAAGCTTTGAACCCAGAGAACCCTGAACTTGTTCAGCATATAGCTGGTAATGAAAGTTAAAGTAACATGCAGGGATACATGTAAATTCTAGGCGGGGAGGATGTTACCCTGTTAAAAAACCCTGTTATTTGTTAATTTTCTCAACTACATATACACTTACACATACCCCACTCATTCTTGTTAATAAATCCAAAAGTTCTATTTTTACCCTACACACTGTGTCAAGTTGCAATTCTGTCCAAGCCCTCCTCCTTAAAGTACCTAGAACAAGATTTATACTGGTCCAACCCCTGAGATTAAACAGCCCAAACCTATGGGATACCTCCCCCTTAGTAAATGCCATCTTGATAAACCTATTGAAATTGAGCTAGCTGACATAGCCACTGCGCTAAGTAAATGCGTGCTACATCATCATGCAAAGTCATTGTTGATTGCCTCACCAGTCATAAACCTCACCACGTCATTGATGAATTGATGTTATTTTACTACTAGATCAAGTTAAGCAGCAAAAAACAGGCCTTTTTGGGAGTCAGAATGCCCAGCTTTATTACTCAGCTTTGCTACAAAAATGGCACAAGATTTTAAAAATGGCATCTACCAAGGGCAAAGTTAATCCGCCGGACAATGTTTCTATGACAGTGTAAGGCCTTTTTTTAATAGGTACAACATCCAAGCCAACTCCCCCTGGCCCCCTGGGAACAGGTGTTTCTTATTTCAACCCTAGGTAACACACAGGTTAATAGGCTAGGAAGCTAAGAATGCCATGCAAGTTAATAGGCTAAACAAACAAAGCAGAGCCAAGGCTAACACAGAGGACCCCTGAGGTCTTGGTAAAAAAGGAACAGTGGCAGACTTGACCAAAACGCAAACCACGCAATTGCTTGGGGCCCCGGAGATCAGGGGCCCCCCTGCTGGCCAAAAGTGGTTGCCAAAAAAAAAAAAAAAAAACTAAACGCATAGTTGTTTTTGTTGTTCCACACTACAGAAATACCTACACCACGGGTGTAATTTGGGAGTGGGGGTGGGGGACAGCAGCTTTTTCAACAGACACTTTTGGTTCTCTGCAGATTTTTCTGTCCAAAAACAGTGTTACGCTATGTTAAAAAGAAATGGGTCAAGCACTAGGACCCAGCAAAAAAACGGCCACTCAGTCGGAACTACATGTCCCAGAATGCTGTGCCAGTGACGTCTGCAGCGTGAGCACGCAAACTGCATGGCTGAGAGAGAGAGACAGACCACACATAAGAGGAGCCAAGCACTTGATACACACACACACACACAACCACTAGTCTACCTGGGTAGTGAAGATCTAAATACACATTTCAGGCACTTTGGGACAAAACACACACACACACAAAGGGAAAAGAAGGGGAAGAATAGCAGAACATTTAGTAGTAACAAAGAAAAAATAAACCAAAGAGCTGTCGGTTACTGTTTAAACTTAAAAGACTGTGACTAGGGGAAAATATTGAAGTTTTTTTTTTTTGTATCACTGAAACTGGGCCATTTTGTGTTTTTTCTAATTTGAATCTGCACATTCTTGACAGTTTATTATTTTGTTATCTCGATAGAGCCCCGTTGAACTATTTTCTTATTTTATATAATTTTTTCTACATTTTATTTATTTGTTTATTTTCTCAACTATATATACACTTACACATACCCCAATCATTCTTGTTAATAAATCCAAAAGTTCTATTTTTACCCTGCACACTGTGTCATGTTGCAATTCTGTCCAAACCCTCTTCCTTAAAGTACCTAGAACAAGATTTATACTGGTCCAACCCCTGAGATTAAACAGCCCAAACCTATGGGATATCTCCCCCTTAGTAAATGCCATCTTGATAAACCTATTGAAATTGAGCTAGCTGACATAGCCACTGCACTAAGTAAATGCATGCTACATACAAAAGTCATTGTTGATTGCCTCACCAGTCATAAACCTCACCACATGTCGTTGATGAATTGATATTATTTTACTACTAGATCAAGTTAAGCAGCAAAAAACAGGCCTTTTTGGGAGTGAGAATGCCCATCATTCGTCATCTTTGCTACAAAATGGCACAAGATTTTAAAAATGGCATCTACCAAGGGCAAAGTTAATCCGCCGGCCAATGTTTCTATGCAGGATTCGCGCTGGCCGCTCGCCACGTCGCCAATGGCGAACTCAGATAGCGTGTGGCGAGGAAAACATGTCATCAGTACGCCATGCTGGCTAAAAGCAATTTTCTAACGCATGGTGAATTCAAATCGCCACGAAAATCACAAAATCCAGCAATACTAGTGATGGGACCGGCAACACCGATGCGTCGGCGCATGCGTCGAGCTCACAGAGCAAACCCTGTGTCGGTGCACGTATCGGTTTCAGCAAGTCACATGACCGATACAGGAACTGTTTTGAAATGCCACTGACGTGCCAAACTGTGTTTATAAGGAAGCGCATCTGTCAACCGGATGCATCTGCCAAAAGAATCCTTGATCTTTTGCGGTACAACGTGTGTTTTATTCATCCAAATCTATGGAGCAGCCTCAAGGCAAAATAAAGGTTTCCACCGCGTGGGACCATTTTGATCTTACATCGGAAAATAAAGTATTTGTTTTAACTTTGTTGTTGTTTCATCCACTTTCAGCCGCTCTGCTCCCAAACTCTGGAACGCCCTCCCACCAGACATCCGTAACATAGATTCTCTTCCTCTTTAAAACTAGACTTAAAACTCATCTGTTCAAAATAGCCTGTTCTCTGTGATATCCACGGTATTATCTCTTGTATGTTTTGTGTTCATTTAGTATGTTTTGTGTTCTTCTGTATGTTTTGCTAATTATTTTGTAAAGTGTCCTTGAGTGTTGTAAAAGGTGCTTATAAATAAAATGCATTATTATTATTATTATTATTATTATTATTATTAATACAATATATAATATACTGTAAATAATGACTTTAATATTATTATTGTATAGACTAGGTCATCAAATCAGTCTGTCAACTAGGTTGCCTGTAGGGATTTTTAATGTCCACAGTATCAATACAGTTTTGCTACGTGTCGAAACGCTTCATGACGCCTCATCTACCCATCACTAGGCAATACTCCGCGAGCTGTCCGCCATCTTGAGTTTATCTGCTGCTCCGTAAACACCTGAAAAAGCCAGAAGCAACATCGTCAGGAAAATAACCGCGAAATAATTAATGAGATAGGTGGGTCTCTAAATGCTGACTGGTTGAAAAGTTTTGTGCCTGGTCAGAGTCATGGTCTGAGTCACCATAGTCATACACAGTTATTCCCAGGCTTGTGAGAGTGTAACGTGGGGAACCCAACAACATGGGAAAAACAGAGAAAGAAGGTGAGTGCAGGTAAAACGAAGGACTTTATTTTGAACTGAGACTAAGCTACCAACAACGCTAAAACTGAGACAAGGTAAGTACTGAAACAGGACTTAGACTGAAACATGACTCAAACAGGACATATACTGAAACATGACTCAAACAAGACTTATACTGAAACAACCAGAACAACAACAAACCTTAACGAAATACATGGACCAAGACAAAAACAACCAGACTGGAACAGGGGGAAGAAATGGGCGAAGTGAGAAGAGAAACCAGGAAACAAAAACAACGCTGAGCAAGGATTAACCGGGGAGTGCTGCTTAAGTAATGAAACACTGATTTGGACAATGAAACACAGGTGCGGAAACAAGGAAGTGACACATTACAGTGAGGGGCATGATGGGAATTGTAGTGCAGGGCAATGAGGTGAATGACAACATGAATGGAGCTAAACCAGGAAGTGAACTACAAACTAACTGAATGTGTGAAGGTCAGAAGCTGAATAAGAAGGGGAAGGACTGAAAGACTGTGAGAAAACATAAAACAGAACAAGACTAGGACATAAACGTTACAGAGAGACTGTCTCTGGAATAAATAAACAAGTCGACAAAGAGCTGTACCCATTGAAAATGTTTTATTTTGAATTCAATTGTTGCTCTATTTTTTCATTTATATATATATATATAATATTTATCACTCTTATTTGCCCTACAGAGAGTAAATATCTATAAATATCTGTAAATATGATCAGAAATCCATTACACCAATGGATTTCTGATAGGATGTACATGTACATTTAAGTGCCTGTGGCTAAAGCGTGGCTACTGTGGCTGTCTTTGCCGCAGGTAGCTGTTAAATCTGTGGCTAGTCAAATCCTTATGTGACTAAGAAATCAATCAATCAATCAATCAAATTTTATTTATAAAGCGCTTTTTACAACTGATGTCACAAAGCAGCTTTACAGGGTTAACAATAACAGACATAAAATCATTAATACCTAATTCCCGGTGAGCAAGCCAACGGCGACAGTGGCAAGGAAAAACTCCCTCAGAGCTGGAGGAAGAAACCTTGGGAAGAACCAGACTCACATGGGGGACC